>APFE031192333.1:45821-61743 GCA_000404065.3 Pinus taeda | reverse complement strand
AAAAGGTGCAATTTTTATCTTAAAAAACTCACTTTGGGTTAATTCTAGATGTTTCTAGAAGGAATTTTGACGTGGATTGTTCGCTCCAAAGTGGTTCATGCATCCCAAAAGAGAAGGACCTAATCCCTTGTTAGGAGGAGCTATCCCTTTGAAGGAGGATTCTATCCCTTTGAAGGAGGACCTAGTAACTTCCCTCCATTGCACTATAAATTGAGGCATTGGGTTAGTGGCTGGAGAGGTTAGAAGCTGAACATTTTTTTAGGGTAAATGCTGGTGAAACCAAGACTTCCTAGTTGAGCTTAGAGAGATCACATACCTTTTGGTTTCATTGGGAAGTGAGTGAAACTTGTCAAAGTAGAGGAGACTTCTTGTCGGACCCTGTGAGGAGCTTGTACAGCATCAAGGCACAGGTTGTAAAGTTCTCCTTTCATTTGAATTAATACAATCAGATTCATTTTTCTCAACAAATTGTCTTATGTGGTTTGTTTCATAATCTCCTTGATCATTATGATGAATATGCTTTATGATATTGGCTTTTCAGGTGCTATTTAATTTGTTTGCTTGTTTGTGTTTGCAGACTTACACTAGGAAGCTCATTTGGAGCGAGGGAGTGAGGCTTCCACAAACTTGCATTGGACCCAAGGTAGGCCTAAAACACTTGTATTCCTTTGTTTTTAATTGCATATTTAGAGAAAGATAGTTTTTGATTGGCTTGCTTGTCACTAGATATCTTTAGATATTAGGAAGGTCGATCTTGTCCGCAACCTCGACTCATTCCGTGTGACAATACTGAAACTGAGACACACAATCGTATTGTGCCTTTTTCCTTCCGATCCAACTTCTTCCATTCTTCATTGGTCACTCTCATTGGTTTAGTACCTGGATCTACCGCGATCCACTGATCTTTATCCACCAACAAATCCTCCATCTTGAGATTCCACAACTCAAAACTCTGACCATTAAATTTCTTGATCTTTATCTTTCCACCACTCGCCATCTTCTTTCACCACTAGAATTGATCTCACAGATCTCCCACTGAACAGGGTCTACCACAGGCCTGAGCGAAACCCCTCAGCAACAAAGGTGTCCCCTTGAAGCCAAAAACAACTCTGATACCAAATGTAGGTTTTAACCCCGTACAAAAATTACCTGCATATGGATTTTAAAACAAAGAAAAATAAACAATGTGAGAGCATAACACATAAAACACATATACACAGAGATTTTCCCACTGGATCCCAAAACTGGGACTACCAACTTGATTTTTCATTATTTTCCTTTCAATGTTACAATACATATTTATACATGTCGAAGCATCCAATAACATGGACCGAAAACCATCGCATCCAATACTGTGGACCGAAAAACCATCACGTCCAATACCATGGACTGAAAACCATCGCGTCTGTTAGAGTCAGTCTTGTCAGTCCTCTGTCAGAGATCAAAACTCTTTCTACATCTCATTTTTTGGTGTATCGCTCCATTCACTCAGCTGCATTCCGCTAGAAGCATGCCATAATCTGACAGAAGGGTCTTGTCAGTTCATTCCCCTCATGTCTTACACCTACTGGCATAGGTCTTTTCATCAATGTTTATTAAAGTCCATGACAGTCAATATTTGATCTTTTAATGGACAAGAGTCATTTCAGTCATTAGGTCTAGGGTTTGCAAATTGTTGTTCTCAAATAATACTTGCAGGCCAGAGGAAGGCTCAATAATTCACTCAAATGATGTTTCTGAGCAAGAAAAGATGAATTTTGGAAACCCGAGAGAGGTTTTTGTCCACAATAGGCAAAGGAAGAAAAACCTGCTTCACTTTTTACATAGGTGCCATGGTTTTAGAGAAATGTCAAAAATACACTTGCCTCGGGAGCATTGATGCACCTCTAAACTGACCTTGGGAAAATCAAGTTTTTTCCTAGCTCAGTTAGCCAAATGACTTGCTTGATGAGTAAAATGATAACTAGACACAAAGATATTTCCAATGAGCCATCATGAGCTCAATTTGGAGTTGAGGAACACCTTCAAAAGTTGACTGCAACAGGACTCTGCCTTGAGGTAGCCTCATTGGGCACATTTTGACCAGTCTTGGGAGATTTGACCTTTGACAATGCAAATGAACTCCAAATTGAAAAATTCCAGTTGGGTTGGAAAGTAGACTCAAAGACCTTCCAACGAGCTATCCTGCACCCAATTTGGACACAGGAAAGGCCTCCAAAAGGCTCCTGCAAAACGGAATAGCGCACTGGGAGAAAATTTCCAGTGTAAATTTACACTGGCGCGGCGCACAGGGCTAAAAGGCCTGAATTTCATTGAAATTTTCCTCCAAATTGCAAATCCTTCATTCCACAAGTAGGTAAAGCCTCCATATTTGTGTTTCGTCCAAGTTTGTGCTAGGGTATGGTGGTTTATGGATGCTAATAATTGAAACAAAAATTCAACTCTTTCATTTTGAATTCCTCACATGTAAACTACTGCCTAGGGTTTCAAAACTTGTTCGCCACCAAGGTTACTCTTTTCCATTATCTCTCTTGTCCTTAATTCCCTTTGTTCCTTGACTCCCTTGTTCCCCATCCCCTAAAGTTACTAAACCCTATCCTAAATTCCCTTTCCCAAAACATTCAAAGGTGAAACCCTAAACCCTATCCCACACATAAAACCCCTCACAACCCTCCTATATTTCCCAAACAAATCTCTACCAATAGTCCCTAATCCCTCACTATTTTTCCCTCCCCTTATTGTCCCTCATGTCATTATTTTCTCTTAGTGACAAAGGTCAAGCACATCATCAAAGGCATTACAAGACAGTGTGACATATCAACACCTATTTGCCCAAGACAGTTTGTCCACCAGCAGACATGACATCTGATCCGTCATCTGATCATGAAGAAGAGACACAGTGATTTGCCAACAGAGGTACATGCACCCAGGAGGCCTCATAGAGGTGGAAAAACATCCGTGAAGACTAGCAGGCTGCCCAATGAAGCCGAAATGAGAGGACACCCATTCAGCAGGAGATAGAGGTTGATCAGGAGAATTGGCTCGAGAGGATCAACATCCACTTAGAGGAGCTGTTGGCAAAAGAAGACAAAGACAAGTGCATGCTCAGGCACATGAAAAACCATTATTGGACACGCAATCATGTTTGCAAGGCACGAATAAGGAATTTAAAGGCAAAACTAAAGAAGGCAATAAGGAAAGCAAAAGAGGCAAAGGGAGCAAGATCGGCTTTGAATCTTGGCTGAAGCCTCTATGGCCCAGCATAGCACTTCATAGAGAACCTCCAGCCCAAATTTCAAAAAATTTGGGGCAATTTTGGTCACGTGACAATTTTTTGGGCAGAAAATAGGGTTTTTCTCCCTGTGCGCCACGCCATTGACGTGGCGCTTAGGATTGGGAGCTCCAAATCAAGAATGGTTTGTATTTTTGGATTCAGCATGAAAAATCATGACTGCTGGGGCATGGACAAGAAGTTTGGGCAAGTTTTGAGTCTCCAGGAGGTCAAAAACACTCAAAAAAATGACCTCTCTACCCCTATTTTGACACACAGGAAGCAGTCTTGGGAGATTGAAGTTTTGGAGGGGCAAATGAGCACCAAATTCAGAAATTCCACTTGGGTTGGAAAGTAGACAGGCATGGCTTTCTAACAAGCACACTTGGGCACAATTTGGACTTCAGTAGGTACCTCATAATCACCTCCAAAATGGCGTGACGCATATAGATTTGGGCGCGGCGCATATAGACCCAAAGGCCAAAATCACTTCCGCTCCACGAAATTTCGATTCGTGACTTTCTCCAAGTGGGCCCGCTCATTTACACTACACTTTTTTCGGCACCTAAGGAAATGTTTAAAGAGTATTTTCACTAAAGGTTGGCTTCTATCCAAGTGGCAAAGGAAAGCGAGCATTCACCCAAGCCATTTGTCATTTTTGTAACGCTACACCTGTAACTAATGGTTGGCTTTCCATTTCCATTTTGTAATGATTTGAAAAACTCCCCAGCTATGGGTCGTTCTATTTCCCAATAGCATAGTCTATTTATTGTATGCAAACCATTTGCAAAGGGTTGGTTGTTATTTCTGGGAGACTGTGGGAGAGAAACTCAATTCTTCATTGTATATTTTGACAGAGAATTAATGAAAGGCAAGCGGCTCTGGTTCATGAGATTCATGTGGTTGTGAGTGTAGCAAATGTGTTCTCTTTATGTTTCATATGTATTTCGTTATGTTTCACAGTTCATTCATATTCATTTCCAGTGAAATTTTCTAAGTAAGATAAGGTAGAATTCATGTTTATTGCTCTGCCTGTGGGAAAGTTTGACGTTATGTGTTTCTTCTTCTGTTGAAAAGGATTCATGTGTTTATGCCCTTTTCACCCTCCTAAACAATTTTTCCATTCCACGTTATTTCAAACTAAATTGCTAGACTTTTCGCCTATCTTGCCTCATGAAATAATCTGTGCCTTTCTGTTAAATTATCTGCTCATTGCTGCTCGTTGGTCCCATACATCCCAGAAACTCAGTCATTCATAAAAAATTGCTCCTTGTTTCCATATTTATTTACCTAGCCTAAAATCAATATTTCACTGTAAGTCATCTCAGACCATATCGTTTATCTATTCATTGAGCATGACTCGGAGAGAGCCCTCTCCTGTTCTGGTAGGGCTAGCTACCAGACTGAGCATGGTTTGTGGTTACCCTGAATTTTGCCTTCTTTCAGCCTAAGGCAGATTTAGGTGCTAACATAGTGGCGACTCCACTGGGGAACAAAATGGTTTGCTTGTAGACTGTCTTGCCCCAGGACATATCTCAAGTTCAGATATGCTGGTTGATGGTGGACAACGATCAGACAGAAGATGGCTAAAATCATTCACCTGGCAACTCCATTCACTGAAGAACCTAGCAATTAGTGCTTCATGGTGACTCCACTGGAGGACTAACTCTTTCTCTGCGAAAATGGAAGGATCTTACACAAGGTTCGGGTATACAGAGTGGAATGGTATTTAGGACCTACTCTGCTTTCTAGTGAATTACTTCTTTGCTGTTCTTGAAGTTGTCCTGAAAGTTTTTCAGAACTTGTGGTATGATAAAGGTGATCAAAATCTTCAATCGACCCGTTCAAAAAGCGTAAATACTAAGTTTCCCTTTGATCCTGGCCTCCTTACTTGTCCTACATCTTATGATGATTCTTTGCAAAGTGATGAGCCTAAAGAAAACAAAACTGATCCCATAGCTCTTGTATATATTCCTACAACTGTTATAATCCCAAATAGGTATAAACCTCTTGTTTTACCTTCTGTTCTTCATGCTTTCCCCAAAAACTATGATCTATACTTGCCAAGATTTGACGGTGAATGTAAGAATGTCAATGCTGAGCAACATGTGTAGAATGTTGAGACTTTTCTAGACCTTTTTGAAATTGATGAAGAAGATGTCAGTATAAGGCTTTTTGCTCTTTCTTTGCAACGCAAAGTCAAGCGTTGTTTCAAAGCCCTGCCTGATGCGAGCATCACAAATTTACAACAGTTCATCAAAGTTTTCCTTGACAGGTGGAGGATTGGACAAAACCTTTTCCTTATTGTAGAAGAGTATAATCAGCTGAAAAGACTGTCAGGGGAGACAGTACAACAATTTTCGGCGAGATTTAATCAAGTTTATTATTCAATGCCGATTGATATAAGACTCCCTCCTGGATCTGCTCTCTTGCACTACTCGGGTGCCTTTGATCCGGAAATGGAGTTTCAGCTGAGAGAAAAAAATGTCACAACACTTGAAGAGATGCAAAACAATGTAGTGAATGTAGAGGCTCATTTGCTGATCAGAAGGGCAAGGTTGAAAGAAGAAGAGATGAAAAACGTGGATCCAGAGAAAACTTCACCTTTAGAGGAAAAGCTTGACATTTTGGTGAGTGCAGTAGAAGAGATGGTGAGGAAAATGACTGCAAAAGATGAAAATGACGTTCATGAACAAGTGGCTGATCCAAAACATTTTGTTTCTTATCTCAGTAGTCATAAGGATTGTTTTGTAGATCATCTTGGAGAAGAAAGACTTGTTGATATGACATGTATGCTTGATGACCTATTTTATACTGACGATTTGCCTTAGTTTGATCAGTATGATGATGATGATTATGCTCTCCAAACAGAAGCTAATCTTGCAGACAAATTAGCAGCTAGTTTGTGGGATGAGGAAGTTCGCTTACAACAGCTAGAGTACAGTGATCAACCGATGCATATCAGCTATCTAAACGATGAGGAAAGTGCAACAGATTTTGAAGTAAGTGAAGGATCTTTGCCTTTTTGCTTTGATTCATGTCAGTTCATCAGAGATAATTTCCATGCAATCAGACATCAGTTATGGACAAATCTTGATTTGGATCCTCTTGAGGGCGATGAAAACTTTGTTCCAGACTTCTTATATTCAGAGTTCCAGCCCCCAAATGCCATTAATAGTCAGGTTTCACATGAAGACATAGAAGCTGGCATATATGATCAAACACTACAAGAAGATTCCTTACCTTTGTGTTTTGAATCATTTCAGTTTTTGCGGGGTAAATTGCATAGTAAATCTTCAAATGAAAAGCTTGTAGGAAATCAACAATCTCTCAGTTTTAATGTTGAGGATGAGACAGATGGCGAAATTTTTGAGTAGGTCATTAATAAGAAATCTTCCCCTGAAATGATTAATGAAATCATTTTGGATATAGAACCAGATTTGCAGCCACCAAACACAATTCAAGGTCAGAGTACAGATGAAGGTGAGGTAGCCGAAATACATGATCTAATGATGCAAGAGGATTCTGTACCCTTGTGTTATGAAGCATTTCAGTTTATAAGGCAAAATCTTAGTAATATCTCTAAAGAAAAAGATGAACAACAAATAGGATGTCATACAGTTTCAATAGATACATCGCAGCAACCTCCTCAAGTTTTTGATGATCCTTTTGCTCATGTGTTAGATTTTGTTTGCTGTAAAAATTCTTCTTCATCAGCTAACCATGCGACAAAAGAGAATGTTGATAATCATCTGTTTCAAAGGTCACCTTCATTGTCTTGTTTAACAGATTGTTCATTTCATAGCCCATACCAAAGTTTGCAGTCATATGAGGAGATTGATAAAGGAGGCTTTGGTTCTGTTTGGAATCAACAACAGAGTTTGGTTCTTCACAAAATTCAGGATCCTTTTGACCACTTGCTGTAATCATCAGAGAAAGACAGTGCAGATGTGAGGAAAAGTTTAATATCCAGCTATGAAGATTACTTGGACCAAAGCAGTAATGTGTTAATGGAAATCAATGGCGATGCTTATGAAGATCCTTTTGCAGTATTCTTGAAGTCATCCAGCTAATTCATGCTTTGCAAGTTTGTCAGCAGTGAACTTGATTCCAAGTTTCCATGGGAGTTGCCCTTCGATTCTTCCCTTTTCCGGCGCATCAGAAAGCATTTGGGAAGAAATCAAATATCAGCCATAATGCTTACCTGGTTGCATTGGTTGTTCCATCTCACTTGACCGGGTGGTGGAAAGAGTAATTAGGGTAGGTTTGCTGAATAAGCTCAAATATGAGCATCTTTCTAGTTTGTTAGTTAGGATTTAGTCATGTCTGGCTTTATTATGGTTTTTAGTTTGAGTCTTCAGTCAGAGTCCATCTGCATAATGTCAGTTTCCGTGTTTTGACTCCATAGCCCAATGGACGAAGGCACTGTCTGCTCTCTCAAAGATCTGCAGTTCTTGGCACCTCCAAGGAGCTGGAGCTACCATCCCCCATTGAAGCCAATGTTAGATTCGGTCTTGTTAGTCCTCCGTCAGAGATCAAAACTCTTTCTGCATCTCATTTTTTGGTGTCTTGCTCCATTCGCTCAGCTGCATTCCGCTAGAAGCATGCCATAATTTGACGGAAGGGTCTTGTCAGTTCATTCCCCTCATGTCTTGCACCTGCTGGCATAGGTCTTTTCATCAATGTTTATTAAAGTCCATGATAGTCAATGTTTGATCTTTTAATGGACAAGAGTCATTTCAGTCATTAGGTCTAGGGTTTGCAAATTGTTGTTCTCAAATAATACTTGCAGGCCAGAGGAGGGCTCAACAATTCACTCAAATGATGTTTCTGAGCAAGAAAAGATGAATTTTGGAAACCAGAGAGAGGTTTTTGTCCATAATAGGCCAAGGAAGAAAAACCTCCTTCACTTTTTACACAGGTGCCATGGTTTTAGAGAAATGTCAAAAATACACTTGCCTCAAGAGAATTGATGCACCTCTAAAGTGACCTTGGGAAAATCAAGTTTTCTCCTAGCTCGGTTAGCCAAATGACTTGCTTGATGAGTAAAATGATAACTAGACACAAAGAGCTTTCCAATGAGCTATCATGCGCTCAATTTGGAGTTGAGGAACACCTTCAAAAGTTGACTGCAACATCACTCTTCCTTGAGGCAGCCTCATTGGGCACATTTTGACCAGTCTTGGGAGATTTGATTTTTGACAGGGAAAATGAACTCCAAATTGAAATATTCTAGTTGGGTTCGAAAGTAGACTCAAAGAAATTTCCAACGAGCTATCCTGCACCCAATTTGGACACTGGAAAGGCCTCCAAAAGGCTCCTGCAAAACGGCACGGCGCACTGGGAGAAAATTTCCAGTGTAAATTTACACTGGCACGACGCACATGGGAGGCACGGCGCACAGGGCTAAAAGGCCTAAATTTCATTGAAATTTTCCTCCAAATTGCAAATCCTTCATTCCACAAGTAAGTAAAGCCTCCATATTTGTGTTTCATCCAAGTTTGTGTTAGGGTATGGTGGTTTATGGATGCTAATAATTGAAACAAAAATTCAACCCTTTCATTTTGAATTCCTCACATGTAAACTGTTGCCTAGGGTTTCAAAACTTGTTCACCACCAAGGTTACTTTTTTCCATTATCTCTCTTGTCCTTAATTCCCTTTGTTCCTTGAATCCCTTGTTCCCCATCCCCTAAAGTTACTAAACCCTATCCTAAATTCCCTTTCCCAAAACTTTCAAAGGTGAAACCCTAAACCCTATCCCACACATAAAACCCCTCAAACCCTCCTATATTTCCCAAACAAATCTCTCCCAATAGTCCCTAATCCCTCACTATTTTTCCCTCCCCTTACTGTCCCTCGTGTCATTATTTTCTCTTAGTGACAAAGGTCAAGCACATCATCAAAGGCATTACAAGACAGTGTGACATATCAACACCTATTTGCCCAAGATAGTTTGTCCACCAGCAGACATGACATCTGATCCGTCATCTGATCATGAAGAAGAGACACAATGATTTTCCAACAGAGGTAAATGCACCCAGGAGGCCTCATAGAGGTGGCAAACATCCGTGAAGACTAGCAAGCTGCCCAACGAAGCTTAAATGAGAGGACACCCATTCAGCAGGAGATAGAGGTTGATCAGGAGAATTTGCTCGAGAGGATCAACATCCACTTAGAGGAGCTGTTGGCGAAAGAAGACAAAGACAAGCGCATGCTAAGGCACATGAAAAACCATTATTGGACAAGCAATCATGTTTGCAAGGCACGAATAAGGAATTTAAAGGCAAAACTAAAGAAGGAAATAAGGAAAGCAAAAGAGGCAAAGGGAGCAAGATTGGCTTTGAATCTTAGCTGAAGCCTTTGTGGCCTAGCATAGCACTTCATAGAGAACCTCCAGCCCAAATTTCAAAAAATTTGGGCAATTTTGGTCACGTGACAAATTTTTGGGCACAAAACAGGGTTTTTCTAACTGTGCACCGCACCACTGGCGCGGCGCTTAGGATTGGGAGCTCCAAATCAAGAATGGTTTGCATTTTTGGATTCAGCATGAAAAATCATGACTGCTAGTGCATGGAAAAGAAGTTTGGGCAAGTTTTGAGTCTCCAGGAGGTAAAAAACACTCAAAAAATGACCTCTCTGCCCCTATTTTGACACACAGGAAGAAGTCTTGGGAGATTGAAGTTTTGGAGGGGCAAATGAGCACCAAATTCAGAAATTCCACTTGGGTTGGAAAGTAGACAGGCAGGGCTTTCTAACAAGCACACTTGGGCACAATTTGGACTTCAGCAGGTACTTAAAAATTGCCTCCAAAGTGGCGCGATGCATATAGATTTGGGCACGGTGCATATAGACCCAAAGGCCAAAATCACTTCCGCTCCACGAAATTTCAATTCGCGACTTTCTCCAAGTGGGCCCGCTCATTTACACTGCACTTTTTTCAGCACCTAAGGCAAAGTTTAAAGAGTATTTTCACTAAAGGTTGGCTTCTATCCAAGTGGCAAAGGAAAGCGAGCAGTCACCCAAGCCATTTGTCATTTTTGTAACGCTACACCTGTAACTAATGGTTGGCTTTCCATTTCCATTTTGTAATGATTTGAAAAACTCCCTAGTTGTGGGTCGTTCTATTTCCCAATGGCATAGTCTATTTATTGTATGCAAACCATTTGCAAAGGGTTGGTTGTTATTTCTGGGAGACTGTGGGAGAGAAACTCAGTTCTTCATTGTATATTTTGACAGAGAATTAATGAAAGGCAGCGGCTCTGGTTCATGAGGTTCATGTGGTTGTGAGTGTAGCAAATGTGTTCTCTTTATGTTTCATATGTATTTCGTTATGTTTCACAGTTCATTCATATTCATTTCCAGTGAAATTTTCTAAGTAAGATAAGGTAGAATTCATGTTTATTGCTCTGCCTGTGGGAAAGTTTGACGTTATGTGTTTCTTCTTCTGTTGAAAAGGATTCATGTGTTTATGCCCTTTTCACCCTCCTAAACAATTTTTCCATTCCACGTTATTTCAAACTAAATTGCTAGACTTTCCGCCTGTCTTGCCTCACGAAATAATCTGTGCCTTTTTGTTAAATTCTCTGCTCATTGCTGCTCGTTGGTCCCATACATCCCAGAAACTCAGTCATTCATAAAAAATTTCTCCTTGTTTCCATATTTATTTACCTAGCCTAAAATCAATATTTCACTGTAAGTCATCTCAGACCATATCGTTTATCTATTCACTGAGCGTGACTCGGAGAGAGCCCTCTCCTGTTCTGGTAGGGCTGGCTACCAGACTGAGCGTGGTTTGTCGTTACCCTGAATTTTGCCTTCCTTCAGCCTAAGGCAGATTTAGGTGCTAACAACATCCAAAAAACATGTGCGAAAATCATGCACAAAACCATAGGTGGGTCCGCCCAACCTAACATAGTGTCCAAAACCAAAATTTTCTGGGGCGCTGCCCCAAACCCCATAAAGTGGGGTTACGGGTGCCCTTCAAACCCTTTGTTAACTACATGGAAAGAATATAACACAACCCAACGTAAGTATCTAATATCTTTGAATACTTGGATTAAGATGCTATTGTGTGAAAAATGAGTTATGTCACTGCCTTGATGTTTGGAGCTACACGAAGTGGGAAGCTCTTCAGGGATAGGGGGAGAACAAGCCCTGAATATAGCTCGTTGATTGAACCTCCTATGAGTGACGATGAGGGAGCAACACAGGCTTCACCGCAGAGCATTGTCCTGTTGATAAGGCAGGGTTTTCTGTGGATACCTCACATGCCCACACCACCTCCACAACATACACCTTCGCCCACACCGCCACCACCACCACCACCACCGCCGCCGTTTAACATGTCGAATACAATGAAGTTGCTAGTTTTCAAGGGCTTAGGAAGTGAGCATTCGGATTAGTTTTGGTTTGTTGCGAAGGTTGTAAGGACAAAACAATAAATTACAGATGATAAGATAAAGAAGGCATAATTGGTTACGACTCTGTAGGATCGCAGGCTGACATGGTACGTTAAGTACTGCACTGATAATCCGTTGGCGTCATTAGCAGATAGTTAGAATTCTTTGAACAAAGAATTCAGTAAGCCTAAGTCTACCTTGCAATCGATAATTGGATTTAAAGAAATCATGATGAGGCCTGGTGAAATGCCATGGGAGCTAGATCAAAGAATGAAGTGCAGAATCCGCGAAGCTAATTTGAATCTCATAGATAGTCAGCACCGCGATTGGTTTATAGTCATGCTCCTGCCCCACTTAAGGGTTGATTTGTCACAACAGAAGATAGGAACTCAGGTAGAAGTGCTGGAAATTGCAATGCGATTGCATGAAACTCCTATTCAGGATGCTTCGTTGGGGGTTCAATGGATACACCTGGAACTGCAGAACCTTTGCTTGGAACTGCAGAGCTTGAAAAAAGAAAAAGCAGCGCGACCGGAGGTGCACGAAATAGTTTGGTGTCTCAAGTGAAAAAACCAGGGGCGTGATAAAGATCACTGCCTTGTCTTCGCGAACTACATCATAGGGAGGGGGGGGGGGGGGGGGCAATGTCCCTAAGGTAGGGAGATCCAGTAGGACCAAGTGCGGGGCCCGTGCTATGGTGCGCTATTTGTCAAGTGGTCGAAAAACATGTCACAGATAATTTTCATTTGTTGCAAAAGTTTGTGCAGACACCACAACAATTGTTTTGCGATTTCTGCAAATCGGTGGGCCACGACAAGTGCCCCTGTCAAAGCTATAATGATGGAGAGGATGCCTACATATCGAATGCAAGCAGAAACTCGGCCTCCGTATCAGGGCATTAGGGGAGCACGTGGAGGATATCAAGGACGTGGATGAGGCTGAGGAGGAAGAGGACCTAGTAGGGGTCGTGAGTAGGTTATTTTTTACAATTGTGGAACACCAGGAAATTACGCGCGAGAGTGTACGAATCAAACATGGTTGTCATGTCAATACTGCATTCAGTTTGACCACATAATCGAAGAATGTCCTATGCTGATGGCCAAGATGCAGGAGAAGAAGGCACAACCTCAACATCCTACCTAGAACTTATAGATGATGAGGGCTGAACCCCGCGAAGAGGACTCGAATGTGAATATCGTGCTATGAAGCAGGAACACGACTGGTGACGATAAGGGAAAACAACCTGAAGAAAGTGGATGGGTCCGGAAGTTCCCGAAAAAGTAGACTGGTTTCAATCTGGAGCGCACAAAAGAAACATTCATGGAGGTGAAGAAAAGCTTCGTTGAAGCCTCTACCTCAGGGAGTTGGAACAAACTTCTAGACACTAGCACGCCTACATAGGTTGACCTCTATGTGCTTACCACCTTCTTGGAGACTTGTATGAAACTACTGAGTGATAGCAAGGCTATGAAAGGACTACATGAATTGATAAACAAGTGTGCTGGTAAGGATAATTCTCTTGATGGACCTGAGGTAGTCAAAAATATTGGTAAGCATAAGGCAAGAACAGGGCATGAGATGAGGCTTACCGCAGAAATAGGAGACTATGAGAAGGACCAAGTTATTTTGGATTTCAGGTCTGATGCGAATATATTACCTAAATAGACCTGGGAGAGAATGGGGAGACCGGCGCTGCACTGGTATCAGATTCAACTAAGGATGGTGAACCAGTAGAAGATTATCCCCATGGGACGATTGCAGGGAGTTACCGTAGATATAGAAGGTGCGTGTGCGTGATCTGATAATGAGATCTAAGACAATTAATAAGGTTTTACAGACTTATGTGCATGGATTTGATATGTTATTTTATGCAATGGATCGATCAGATTGCGAAATACATAGACTATGAAGCAGTAAAAGACTATAATAGACAATCACATGAAAACACAACAAGTTTAATAAGGAGTTCACCAAATACTCCTGGAAATTTTGAATAATTTAACACATATTCAATGGAGATTATCCTGATCATGTACTATTGCGGAAAACATACACAATACATAAGCTCCTCTACGTTGATCATCAATATAGCAGCATCAATAACAATAAAACATCAAGAGCATTCACACATTAACACAGTATGTATCCCGGGGAAAGCATCTCGCTAAAAACCCCAACTATCTGTATATTAATGATTGAGTCATGTAACATTACACAGCATAATACTTCTCACAAGTATCTCCACCTCTGTTACACACAATACAGCTCAGATCTGAATCAATCACTGGCTCAAATCTCCTTCGCTGCTTGCCTGCCTCCGCTGTTCAATACCTGCTCAAGAACTGATGATAATTCCAAGGCAACCACGTATTTCCTTGGCTAAATCACGTGAGCACAAGCTACAATGTGGGAAAATACATGGGCAAACTCATTGGCATACCTCAATCCATTGATTGTGCAAGATCTGGTGCACAACTATAGTCACAACTGATAGCAATCTGATTCTCTACCACCTCTCCCTGTTGAACTGAACATGCACTGACATGCAACTGAGTTAACTGATGTATTCATTAGTTGTATTATGAGTTAATAACTTGTGAATTAATTAATAACTAATTCACCCACCTCATCTCTAGTCTATTTGCCAGTTAGACTAAATACAACCAGTTTAACAAAGCTAAACTGAACACAACTCCATCAACTGCACCTCCAGTCCACTAAACTCAACTCACTTGAGTTCTAACTGAAGTCTTGCATGCAGATATTAGTCATCCCATAGGTAACCACGTATTTCCTTCTGGGATCTGCATGTACCACATCCGTAGCTCATCCTGAAGTGCTCCAAGAGAATAAGACAAAGTTTATAGTCTAAATATTATTATGAGCTAATAATATTTGACTGTTCTATATTTAGACTGAGCAGTCACTCCATTGTGGTGTCACTCCGCTGTGGTCTAAAAATAGAAGTCCACCTATTTTTCCAACTTGATCAATAATCCATAAACAGCAACCTGCAATCCATAGACATGATCCATATGTCTAAAAATAGACATAGTCTAAAAATAGACTTGCGCCAAAAATAGCCTGCGGGCCCACTTAGTGAAGGCGACTCTTTTCACTAAGCTCCATCATCTTGTTGCAATATAAACACTCCCTCTCAACAAGATATGGATTATCAGCAACCCCTATCCTGCCTCGGTGGTACTCGAATTTTCTCCTAGTGAGAGCCTTCGTCAGAATATCAGCATCCTGATCCTCCGTTGCAATGTACGAAAGTAACATGATCCTCCGCTGCACACAATCTATGATATGATGGTACCTGATGTCGTCCGTTGGGCTCCCTGCCCAATCTGCATCCGTGAAGCCACATAGCTTCACCTCATCCTCCTGTCTGTACCACAAACCATATCCCGGTGTGCCTCTTAAGTAGTGCAATGCATGCTTGCCCGCCTTCCAGAATAGCTTGGTAGGCTTAACCATAGCTTGTGAAAGCTGGTTAACTGCATAGCATATATCAGGTCGTGTATTGACCAAATACATCAGCGACCCCACCAACTGTCGATAAACAGTGGCATCCACTTCTTCTCCCGAAGTTGCATCCTCCTTCCTCCAACCTCCAGGAAGAGGAGTATCAACATGCTTGCAGCCATGCATGTTGAACTTCTCCAGTATCTCCTGAGCATACTTGCCCTGAGAAACAAACAGTCCACCACTGCGCTGCCATATTTCCAATCCTAGGAAATAGTGAAGGAGGCCCAAGTCCTTCATCTCAAACTCTGTAGCAAGATCCTTCTTGCATGACAGTATCAACAGCTCATCACCCGTTAGAATCAAATCATCAACATACAGTACAATGATAAGCAACTTACCCTCCACCACAATCTGGTATAGGTTAGGATTCGCCTCGCTCTTGGAGAATCCAAGTCCTGTGAAATAGCTGTCTATTCGTGTGTACCAAGCACGTGGTGCTTTCTTCAACCCATACAGCGCTCTCTTGAGCCTGCACACATGCGAGTCGCTGCTGAAGACTTCAAAGCCTTCGGGTTACTCAATGTACACCTCCTCCTCAATGAATCTGTTGAGGAATGCAGTCTTCACATCCATCTGATGAATGTGCCATCCCATCTGCGATGAGAGAGCAAGAATCGTCCATATGGAAGAATACCTTGCGACAAGTGCAAAGGTCTCCTCATAATCGATCCCCTCAATCTGTGAAAAGCCTCGGGCAACAAATCTTGCCTTGTACTTCTC
>APFE031192329.1:0-48876 GCA_000404065.3 Pinus taeda | reverse complement strand
AGAAAGTAGCGTATATGGAGGCTTGATGGATATCAGAAGGAGCAGGCTCTGGTTGAAGATATTCTGATGTGGGTCTGACAGAGACCATCTGGCACAGGTTCAGGGGGAGTAGATAATCTTCTAATTATGCATTGTTGGCACTATTTTAGAAGCTTTTGGTTCTAGTTCATAGCTGTTTTTTACTTCAGGTGGAACAAAGGCAGAAGGCGAACAGAAGGAAATCTTGGTTGCTGTTCTGAAAGATGTTTGTCAGTTGTTGCTGCTATCAGTTGCTGATGACTTTTATAAGTCATGTTTTCAAATATTCATCTCTATGTCATGTATCTCTTTCTTATATGATGTCAAGGTCATGTAACGGCCTATATTGGTTTCTCCACTATGCCTGGGATGATGAAGTAATGTATTTGGTCATCATATGTAAATTTCTGATGTATTACACTCGGTTGGATGGATGATCCCCACTTGGCTGGGTGATGGATGTATGTACTAAGTCTTTTGGTGATAGGAAGGTCTTGTATTGTTGCATAAGTCTTGGTTCTTCTTAAAGAACATATTTTTGCAGATCTTGCCTACAGTCAGGGGGAGCATGGTCAGCATAGTAGGACAGAGATTTTAGCATGTACTCAGGGGGAACACAACCCTTTGCCCTTGATGACAAAGGGGGAGAATGATCTTGGATATTGGTGTTGTCATCAAGTCCAAAGGGGGAGATTGTTGGCATTATGGCACAGGTTTGGGGCTATGGCACAGGTGTTGTCCTTGATGGCAACCTTCTTTGGTAACAGATCTCAGTTCAGGCACTCAGAAAGTAGAAAAAGTAATATACGCAGGTTCATCTAGACTAAGGTGCGTATACATGCGGGTTATACATTACAAAAGCGTGTATATGTCGGTGATCATCCTTTTGGTCCATGGCAATCAGATCTTGGAACTTGAACCTATGTTTTGGACCATGGCGTCTCGTCAGATGTGTCGATCCCTAGTTTTGGGTTCATGGTATTGAAATGTTATGGCTTTGGACCATGGTATTGGGAAAGGCCTAAGACTATAAAAGAGGAAGGAGATCTTGTGACAAATTACCATCTGAATTATTATTGAAGATCTGATAAAGTGCTAGAGTTGGTATATTGGGTGGTGATGCAGTTCTGGATCTGAAGGAAGGAGGAACCTTAGCGCCAAAGGAAGGATAAGTTCTATTCATGGGTCATAATCTTTAAGCTTGGATGATAGTATCTTTCTATGATTTTGATATACTAGATGTGGCGCTTGTCTGATCTATAAGTCTGATAATCTGGGTTAATTAGTGATTGAATATCTGGAAGAGTGTGTTGTCTTTTATAGATCTGTACGCAGGTTCAGAAAAGCAAGGGCGCGTATACATGCAGTTTGGGTGAAGTAAAGGCCCGTATACGCAAGTTGTTCCATACGCAGATGCGTATGCACGCAAGTTGCAGACTGTTGAAATTGCGTATATGCTTTAAGTTGTGATCTAGTTGTTTCTGCTTATTGCTGCTGTGTTCTGGGTTCTGTTGTGTGGTTTCTGGTACTGTGTTTTGGGTACAGCTGGTAGACAAGTATCTACTTGATTTCAGATCTAGTTGGTGAAAAGGAATTTGGTTGATGAAGAATTTCTTGATGATTGTTTGATGTTCATGGATCCAGTCTGAAAATTGATGAAACGTGGTCCCTGGAAGACAGAGTAGGTTGTAGCCTTCTGTAGGCCAGCACCTACGCACTAGTATCTTGGCTAGTGCAAGAGCTAAAGGGGGTTGTAGCTCCCTTCCAGGAGAAGCTAGAGAACGAGAGAGAGAGTTGTAGCTCTCTATAGGTTGTAGCCTGCATACTGGTAAAAAGATTGCACCAGTATATTGTAAAAGAAGTTTCTAATTGAAAAGAAGATAGAGATGAATTGCAGCAGGTGGTTTTCACCCACATTGGGTTTCCACCTTATATCTTGTGTTCTTGTGTGTGACTATCTTTATGCTCTGTTTTACTATCTCTGGTTACTATTATTTGATTCTGCATCACATATTAACAATCATCATCAGAAAGATTAAGTAAAGTAAAAGCTTGTTTTGTATACGCTTGTTTCCTTCTGCATAATCGCGTATATATGCAGGTTCATTAAACTGAAGTAGCGTATATCAGTTGTTTTTGAAAAAGGAATAATTATCTTGATAATACTGATTCACCCCCCCTCTCAGTATTATTTCCAACAATCCGCTGAAGATTCTACATGGGAGGATGAGAATTTTATACAGAAGCATCGAGAACTACTCAAACATTGAGGACAACACTTTTTTGAAGGAGAGGGGCATGTTAGGTCCCTATAATACTAGTCGGTTGGGTTATATTGTGACTCCTTAGACTCCTATATATAGAAAGGAGGTTTTGTCATTTGAATCATCCAAGAATTGTTCATTTGTGTAATGTAAAGGAGGTTGCCCCCTTGAAGAGGCTGAATTCTAAGGCGTTCAACTATCTTTTCTATCTTTTTGTGAGCTGGTTCATAACATAGAAGGAAGATTTATAACCATGAAGTCTGATCCAATGTCACCCCTCAAGCTTGGGTTCCAACCAACATCACATCAAAAGTAGAACACTCTGGTAACATAACAATACTTGCTTATAATCTCAAACCTCACACCAACAATATCTCCTTACAAATTCTCAAATTCCAGGCCCTGATCACTTATATGAGTGCTCAATTTATAGGAAAATGGAGGAGGTTTGGTCATAAATGAGGGTATTTAATGGCCTTCCAAACTTAGAGTTAGTTTCCATGGAGGAAGATATGAGAGTATAGGAGGTTACTTAACTTATTCCCTATCCAATATCGAGCTCATAGGAGATGATAAGTGTGGGAATCTTCTAGAAAGCTCCAGAAGGTAAGAATATTCCCAAAATCATATGTGGATTTTTCTCAATCTCGCCCAGTGCAGGTCAAAGTGGGAATAAGTGCTCTAAAATGCACCCTGACATGGGCCTACCTACACTGAAGCACACTTACCCCTAACCAAGGCTGCACTGGTCCCTCAAGGAGGCATTTTTGGAGGGCTTCATGCCAAGAAACTCTCAGGGAAGGATGCTTTCAAAGTGGTGACCTGTCTAGGGCATGTAGCAATTGAATTAGTGTTTGATTAGCCCTAATAGTACTAATCTGAATGATGGGAGTGATGTGCCCAAATGGATCTGTAACAATGAGAGCTTGCCTCAACTCCTTCCCTGCAATGGGAACTGTCATGGGATGATGGTGATGTGTTCCTATCATTCTCTTTCCTCGGCAATTTCAACAATATATTGGAAGCATATGACACCCTTGAGAATTTTCCTTTAGTGTATCCCAAGCCTGCAAATTGAGGCCTCTGCACAACCTCCAATGGTTGACTAATACCTTCACTATTAACACCAAGTTCTTCTTCTTCCTTGTACCTCATCCTAGTAAGAGGCCTCATGTTTGTCCATGTAATTGGTATCTATACATTTCCAGCATAAATTATACTATGTGAAGATGAAACTAAAGGGAAATCAACATCTTTTACTTCCACAGTCGAGTTGGAAAGAAGTGATGAGTGCTTCTCTTCATTTGTTGTTGGTGGTTCACTAGTTGTCTTAGCACATTCCCCAACTTCCTTCCTGACATACCCAAGTCTTCCCTTATGGGGTAATTCCTCTACTTTGATGGGGTTGAAAATACCTTAGCCATTAATTCCCAAGAATTTTCCTTCATACCCTATTCCCTTCAGCAGTTTGAAGCCAATTCCTATGGTATGATTTTCAAAAACAACGAAATTGTCATCAGGGAACATACATGAAGCAAGAGAATTACTTTTTACCTTACAAGGGTCATGCTGCAACTTTTCCAAGGCCTCATACTTAGCTTTTAGCTGTCATGGAAACCTCTGTTTCTCCTCTTTCTCTTCTTATAGAAACATCCTCAATTCAGCGTTATCTGCTTGAAGTCTCTAGTTGTTGTGCTTCAGTTCTTCCAGTGCCTCTTCTGTGGCTTGCAACTAAAGTTGCAATCGTTGCTTTTCCTCTGTCTCTTCTTGTAGAGCTTCATACATTCGTCCATGTTTTTGGACACTCTGAGCATGGCCTCGTACATCTCTTTGTCATCCTCCATTGTTGAACATTCCATTTTTCATGCACACAATTCACATCCACGCAAAGACCCCTCTTATACCAAACTTGATCCGAGTTGACTCAACTCTAGGTTTTAACCAAGATCTTTTACTCCCATGATGTGGTTAGAATTGCATTTTAACATAGCATAAATGAACATATATGCATGGTTAAAAAAATGGAAACATAATGATGATTAATAAATCATAAATAAGAGACATTAATAATGGACTTCATCTAGTGTGGACTACATCTCCGGGCCCGGTGTCATGATGGTGTTGGCTACTTCATTCAGTGTTGAAAATTGTGAGGATTTACATGGAATATGTTTTTTGTCATACAAGGACATGTGCCCTCTACATGAGTGCCAAAGTCTCTCCATGAGATGTTTCGCTATAGGAACTATCACTCACAATAGACCTTCTATCAGCATGACATAATATTACACATGGTGACAATGAGTATCCCACCATCATGGAATCAAAGGGATCTTAACCAAAACACCCATGGTGACAATGAGTAGCCCGCCATCATGGCAATAAACAGATCTCAATCAAAACATATATAACAATCCATGATGAATAAATCTCACATGAAATAGACACAAAGATTCTACATCATACACCAAGAAGGAATTGAAACAACATAGTATGTCACACAACAAATGATCAAATAAGTACTTGACAACAACACTTCATATACCTCAAATTTGATGCTGACTGAAGAATGGAATACTCAGCTACTGGATCTGAAACCATCACTCCAATCTAGAAAATGGCTGAAAAATAGAAGGCTCAGCTAAAAAAAGCTGACTACACCACTGAATTTGTGTCGTTGATAGGTGTAAAATCGACTATCCATTTGTCGAATTACGACACTGGCAAAATCCAGGCCTATAGGAATCTTTTAGATTCCCCTTGTGTTTCTTTAAAGCTTCCCTCCTCTGAGTTGACTGGAGATCCACAACTCAAATCAGAAAATTGATCTCTCCATTGAGATCCTTGTGAAATTCTAGGAAGAATGAGTATAAAGTTCGTTGCATTATTGATCTATCAAATTTCAGCCTCCAAGGAATCTAGAAGATTCCCTCAAGATTCTTGAAGATTCTCCTCTATTGGGAATCTGCAAATCCATTGCTCAAAAGGCGAATCCAACCTCACCATTGTGTTCCCTACAAAAATATGAGAAAAATGATTGTAAACTTGGTGACATTCTGATCAAATGAAACTTTACCTCCCAAGGAATCTTTGGCATCAAAAGAATATTCCTTGTCGCGAAAAATGTGCCAAGGTTCCACCTCCTGGAAGTGTGTCATGGTTCAACCTAGGCATGGTTCTACTGCGTGGAACTCTGTTCTCCTTCCAACACCCTTTGTTCCATCATGCTCTTCATTTGTTCCATTCTCGGTCCCTCTCCCCATGCAAATGACTATGTGAGGGTGTTTATAAAAATGGGTGGTGGATTTAACAAGAGTGCCTTCATGGCACATTGGTTATGTCTGATTTCTAGAGGCGTGGATGTCAAGGGATCAAATCCTAACCCCTCCAGAAATGTAAGCGTTTTTTTTTTTTTTTTTTGGTGTGGTTATATGTTAAGGAAAATTGTTTTGGGCAGTTTGGGTGTTGTATAACCTGTTAGGTTCTTATACCAATAGGTTTCATTTTTCATGATTGACTATGGAAGTGCCAAATATGTTCATCCTTGCATGCTGCAAAGGTTCCATATTTTGTATACAAACAGAAAATTAAAAAATGTAAAGAGGGTATGCCTTCAAAGAATAATCAAAAGGAAAGAAAATGTTTTGGTCAGAAAAAATAGCAAAAATGAACCCCAAACCAAAAGACCAAGAAAGTGGCCAGCCAAAATGCCACTGCTATCTTATTTTGCAAGTTCACAATGTGAAGACACTGCTTCTTATCACAGTTGATGGATGGCCCAATAGTTCAATCTGGACCACTCCATATTTAATTTGTTGTTGTAGAATAGAGAATGAATATCTATCCAAACAGTTCAAGCTTGGCAGATGAGTAGATAGGTAGAGAAATTAAGGAGCCCAACTGCTTAATCTGGGCCCTTGGAAGAGATAAGGGTACATTTAGATAGGAGGGCAATTAAAAGAAAAGAAGACAATCAGGGTTTTCCAGCTCAAGTGCACCCAATCCAAAAGAAGAAAAAATGCTAGGTGTATTAGGCTGGGTAGGCAGTTTGAGGTTGCAGAAGCAAGGTTATAATTACTTTTTGCCTTGTCAAGAATGACTCATCTCATCAATGACACTGGTACCATGGCAGTTATTTGGTTGCATGACTTTGGAAGCATGACTAATTCCCCTTCATTCCCCCAAACATCACTTACTAACATCCCCTCAAGGACCTTGGGATCTTCCCAATAGTCCTTTTTATTCTATTTTGTGAAAAATGCTAAGTGAAACTCTGAGTTCACTCACTTGGAAGAAGCCACATTTCTTGTGTAAAAATGGTCATTCCATACTCTTTCATTTCCTTATGCCTAAGTTTTCATTCTATAAACTTAGCATTCATCCATTTAGTTTCAATCCATAAACTCATATTAACCTCTAACTCTATTATTTAGCTCCCTTAATCATTTACCCATCCCTATTACACAAAAAACTATATAAAAAACCCAAAAATATAGATATCCCCACCCCTTGGCACTATAACCATACAATACAAAGTTAGGGGAATACTAGGTCCATTTGGGGCCTTAATATTAGCCCTTCTGCATCCAAAACTTAGGATTAATCTAACATTTGGTTAGATTAATAGCTGTGATGACCCCCCCCACACACAAACCATACTATATAAACCCCGCCCATGCATCTCATTTGGGTTTCGTTTAATGTTTGGTTAAACGAAAAACCATAACTTGGCGCCGAACATACATTAAACCCATAACCAAAGTTCAAAACCTACCCGAAACCTTTGAAAAATGAAGGTTTATCGTACGTGCTTTTCTGCTAAAGCCCGGTCACATCGACCTCTCGTCCACCGTCGGATCGGGCCCCAAAAATCTGACAGTCTTGATCCATATTGGACACACCCCAACGATGGTACGTTAGTACCCGATGGTCGACGGTTTCACCATTGTACACAGGGACACCTGTCACCCTCTAATTGCATCGGGCCACCTCTGACAGTTACCGCCCCCGTACCAAAGGCAGTCCGATGGAAACCGCTTACCACTCTGTCCTTTCGCCTGTGTCACTGCGTGACATTGCATCCACGTCACCCGCCATTGCCCTGCACCTATGACACATCATCTGCTGACATCACCACCCCGCCACCGTGTCCTGTGCCATGTCATCATCCACATCATGTGCCACGTCATCCTCTGTACCCGCTATGCGAAAAAAAATACATCATGATGACGTCATCCCCGAAAAGCGCCAAAAGCACTAAAATGTCCAAACTTTGTTAAAAAGTCGTGAAAACGACTATTTCTGTTTATTTCTATTATTGCACCTGTGGAGCCACTTGCCTGTGATTTTACATTCAAATCGGACACCAACCTGCACAGTCCACAGCTCAACTCCACAGCTCAAGCCACCCCTGCTAGCTATCCTCTACACCATAAAAACAGGTATTTACCCATTTTTCACCTGAAAACCCTGTTTCTTCCATAATTCGTTGTTAAATCTGTCTAAAAACCTGTAATTCAACTCCAAAGGCGCTTCTTCCTATCACTCACTACCTTGTATGCACTATCCGAGCTATGGATTCAACGCCAACCTATAAATTCAACCCTATCTCCTCTGTAAATTCACCATAAGAACAATTTTCGAGTCTATTTTTGCCAGCAGAGACCCCTAAACTACCCAAATATTGAACTAAAATTATCAAGCACCCTCTTTTTTCTTCTTTTCTCATATTTTCTAAAGGGAATTCCTCAATTCCCACCTCCCTCTACAAAATTTCACTCCTTCGGTCGAATCCAAGACAATTTCCACTGTATTCTTCTCACAAAGCTTGCAGACCAGCTGATTCATTTGAAAAGACCCTTCCAGATTCTGCAACAATTGGTCTAAACTATATGATTATACAGTGAGGTCAGTTTGATATAAAAATCAATCTCCATACTTCTGACAATAGCCTCAAAGCCTGAGTCCTATCACCTGTTGTTGCATACACCTAGATTACAATCACAATACAAACAGTTGAAAGATGGAGGCTCCAGTGGCTCTCAACATTGCTCCTTTGAATGCTCCACACATGGATTTAAAGTGGTTACCTTTGGCAGACAGAGACATCCAGATCAAGGACATGATGGGCCTCAGGTCTCACCTTAAAACTGTGTGTCACTTCAGAAACAATCACAGGAATAACACTGATATCCTGGGAATCTGGAAATCTAGTATGCCCATCTATTACCTCCCATCAGTCAATGTGCTGCCTGACTTCATTCATCTGTGTCATGCAAATTATGACCCCACTCAGAGAGCAATCCTCACTCTAGATGGGTTTGTGCTGTTCTACATCACTCTTCAATCTATAACTGAAATGCTAAACTTTGAGCCACCCCAGCCTCTGGTTCCTCTTACAATGAAGCACTTGCTTGATAAGGGTGCAAAGCTCTCTAGTTCAGAAATATCAAGGGTAGGTCAGTTATTTATGGAACCATAGTGCCAGGACGATAATCCTCCACCCTACCATCAAGTCCCATTCAATGAAACAGGCAAGCTCCCGGTAGATATGATTTCCTACATTCTAGGATGCAAAACCGGAGAATTTGTGGATGAAACTGTGTTTCTGCTATTAACCATGTTCACTCCAGGACAACCCCCTGCTATCATGTATGACTATGCCACCTTCATAGCAAACAAAATACATGAGTAATTCATGATGATGGAGAGAGAAAGAGTGTTTAAGTATACCTCCTACATTTACCATCTGTTGTTGTACTATCACCCTAATAGTTTCAAAGTTCCTCTCAAGAGACTGGACTCAAAAGGAGAAAGAAGATCTGTTATCTTCTAGACTTCAGTTTTCCATGAAGTCCACTACTCTTCCTACACATATTGTGAGTTTGTTGACATGTTCATCTACCCAGCCACTTGCCTACTGATGATGACTCCTCCTGGTAGGCTCACCGCTGAAATGCAAAGAATCTTACATCTTTCAAAGGGCTACAACATTAATGATTGGTACTTCTACCAAAACGACACAGTGATCAGAATTTGTGGGTGTGAGTTGCCTTCCTATAAACTGCCAAGATATGTCCCCATGAGACTTTTTACCTTAGAATATTTCAGGCAGTTCAATAGTGCAGATTTGACTCATTTTCATGGCAAAAACAAGAAAGCACAACTTAAAATCAGACATTAATTGGGTCCCTTTGTTTTCAATAAAAGGGAAGAAGCCTGGAAGGATGCAGACAATATGCTAAGGGAAGAGATCATGTTGAAAAAAATCTTCTTTTGGGCACCATATGACCCTGAACACTTCATAAGCCTTAGAAGAATCAAACACATGCTTTCAGGATATGTGCACCAACCAATCCCCCACATTGAACAATATGCTAATCAACAAGAATGGGTATAGGGCACATTAGATGATGAAGAGCTTACTGAAGAAGGAACATTAGAAAAAGATATGAAATAACATGAGAAAAGAATCGACCTGGAATATTTTGCACAGGTCACCTTCACACGGCCTCAAGATATTGGAGCAAGCACATCAGCTGCTACACCTCCACAACAACAAGCTAAAGAAGCCATTTCACCTGCAAGGAAAGGCAAATAAATTGAGCATTCAGAACAACAAAGTACAATGAAAGAGCAACCATCCACAAATTAGGAAAAGGGTCAAGAACAAGGCCCTTCAACGCAACAAAAGGCAGCCGAGATCCCTGTATTGCAAACCCCTCATAATGAGGAAAGAGCTAAAAAGAGGGACAGAACGGAAGAAACACCTACAGGGGCATCCACCGACTAGCAAGGTGAGAAAAGACAGAGGCTAAACCCTTATTCAGAGGAGGAAATTACTCAAGAAACCACAGGCAATATCAGAGGTGAGGGGACTTCTGAACAGCAGATCCCTCCTATTTTGGAGACATCGGCCAGCTCCTTTCAGCAGGAGCAAGAGAGACAACCAAGTGGGGAGGTTTCATCCTCCAAACAGCAGACCAGGCAGGGCTCGGATATCAAACGAGCATTCACTGAGATCAAAGCTAGAAATGAGCCAATAAGGTTTCAGCTTTACAATCAATTGATGAGAATGGCACCAACAAATCAACAAAGGCTGATGGCAGCATATGACATGCAAGCAGGGAAGATGACTCTTTGTCACTTCAGACCCACTATACAGTAGCCACAGTCAGCTGCAGACTATATTAGAACCAATCTAGAGGTCCTGGCCAAAGACATCCATCCAATAGACCAGATTGAGTTACATAAATAGGCTGGAGAAATGGTATACTCCAGACTAGCGGATAAGGCTCTAATGGCCCATAGATTACATAATTCTTTGTAATATTTCTGCCCAACTAAAGCTGGAGAAGGCCTCCTCATTGGCTAAGGATAATAAGACAAAATCCTTGGAAGATATTATTATGGAGTTGGGACATGATCCCAAAGATCCCAAAGGTGCATAGGCCTTAATCAGAAAAAACGAGGAAGACATAGCAGCCCTGCGAAGACAATTAGAGTTGTTAGCTACCATACATCCTCAAACTACAGAGGTGGCACAACAACAAGAAGTGGAGGATGTGGTTAGCCTGCTTATGAGGATGAACCAAAGGCTGTTGGACACAAAAAAAGCATTGGAAGAGGCTCAACAAGGGAAACAACTAGAGTTGGCCCCTCGACCATCCCACACAGCTCCAATAATCACAGCTCCTCCTACAACAGTCACTACAGCGGCACCTCCCCTGGATCCAGCTTCAGCAGCAGGTGCCTCAACTTCAACAGCAGCTACAGCAAGTGCATTGCAAGAGGCCAGTTTGGGCATGGAGGCTATGATGAAAGAAATTAAGGCTTTGGAATTACAGATGGAAGCAATGAAGGAGACTAAGGAAAAACTAGCCAAAATTGAGGCTAGTTATGACAAATCAAATATGACTGTAGCTGAAAAAACCAGGGAAGTGAAGGCTTTAGAGAATAAGATAAAGGCCTTGGAGAAGGACCTCACTCTCCATAGAACCCTGACTGAAATAAAAACAATTTTGTGGAATAAGATTGGCCAAGCTATTGCTGATCAATGGACAACAATACAAACTATTTTTGACCAGATAGAATTGATGGCAGTAGCTCAATATGAAACTCAAAAGGCCAGAGAATTATTGGAAGATAAGCCTGAGCAAGCCAATCAATTGATTCATTTTTTGAATACTCGTACTGGTGAGCAGCTAGCAGCTCTAAACATTCAAAACATGATAGAGACTATTGGAAGAGTCAAGAAGGTGCTGACCATGAGAAATTTTGTTCAAACTATAGAAAGAAAATGTCAGGAAATGCAAACGGAGGTACATGCCTTCAGACAGAAAATTTCAGTATTACAGAGCAAAGGTTTACCCAGCCTGGTCACTAGCACTGGGAAGCTACTAAAACAGGAACAATATGCATACAGGCTAAATACTTATGTGCAAAATCAGATTACAGCATCATCAAGTGGCTCAGAAGAGACAATGCCTCCCTCTGGACAAAGTTTGTATGATAAACTGGAAGACTTGTTTTACATTGAGCATGAGATAGCACATCTCTTTCCAGTCTGGCCAAATTATTACACATACACTGAAGCTGATGAGAAATTATTTAAATTAACAAAACATCAATTACCAATAGACCAGTGGTGGCAAATCCTGCTTGAGATCTTAAATTAGTTTTGATTCTCTTCTTGTAAATTGTCTCCATAACAAGCGAATTGCATTCTATGGCTCTGCTATCGGAAAATCAAATCAGCAAGGAGAAGATTCGCGCCAAGATAAACAGGCTCAAACACAGGTGGCAAAGCACAACACAACAGGACAACACATCATCAAAGTGGTCATCAACCAACTATCAGAGTCAAAGAGTCAACAACAAACATGACACCTACAGCAGCCAGTAAAGCGCATTTATTTCCTCAGTTATTGCTGCACAGTTTTTTTTCCCACATTAGTTATTGCTTCTGTCAAAGTAGATGGATAAATTTATGTCCAGATATTTCCCTATGGGATATTTTGTAAACTTCTATAAATACTTGCTAAAGAGATGTATTATTGTTGGTTGGTGAATATCATTCTGGACCTGCGCTGTATGTTTTTGAGAACTCTTCAGAAATAAAAATTATTGGAATGATTTGTTGGTGAACTTACTGTTGTGGAATCTGTTAGTGTCAGTCTTTACAGCCTTCCTACAGTGATCAAACATGCTCTTACAAAGTTATTTTGAAGTGTCAAGGTCAAATTTTGTCATTTCAGTGAGTCTTCAAGCATTTGGTCACTAGGCATTAGGTCTAGGGTTTGCTTTCACTCCTTCTAAAGTTGTCCAAATGGCGGTCTATTTCATCATTTAGCTGAGTCTATCATCATTCATAGGGTTTTCATTATCATGTCAGTGTCTAATGAGTCATTTCATGTCTTGTTCATGCTTCAGTTGTGCCTAGGCAAGCTCATTTCCCTCTCCTAGGGTTTTGAAGCCATTTTCTCTCGGATGGTCAAATCATCTGCAAAACTTGTTTCCTGATGTTCATAAACCTTCCCCTATCCTTCATGTACCTTATCAAACACTTCCCATCCCTTAGATCCGCCAAATTCCTCATTTTTGCACAAACCCTAGTTTCTAGCTACAACCTGGCAATTTTCTAGGTTGGGCCTGTGATTTTCCCTTTTGGACCCCTTCCCCTCACTCAATCTCTGAGATTCCACTTTCCCCTGCTTCCTAACATCCCTCCCCACTCCCAAAAATTTCCCCAAGAATTTAGAAGCCCCGTGTCCCCTTCATTTCGTTTCATTTCGACCAAAACCCTTGTTCCACACATCGGGATAAGTTTCACTAAAATGATGTTTCTGAGCAATCAAAGATGATTGTTTCAAAACTGAGAGAGGTTTTTGTCCACAACATGCCCAGGAAGAAAAACCTCCTTCACTTTTTGCACATATTTCATGGTTTTAAAGAAATGTCAAAAATACCGGCGATAACGAAGGTGCTCCGAGGACGGTTGGCAAAAACACAAAAACGAAGGAAAACGCCCGATCCACTCCAAATTTTGGCCAAAGCTTCTTTGAATGAGCATGGTACTTGATTGGGGACTCCCAGCTCAAATTTCAAGAAATTTGGAGAAAATTTTGTCATTTGTGAATTTTTTGAGCAATTTACAGGTTTTGGCTTCTCAACGGGTCTCACCCCCGGTGAGACCCTTTGTCATCGTAGCTCTGTTTGGCAAAAACTCAGCATTTTTGGATTTTGCATGAAAATTTACACTTGATCATCCATTAGTAATAAATTTCATCAAGTTATGGCCCTCCAAAAGGTCAAAATGCATGCAAAATTTGACTTTCTGCCCCTTTTTTGAGTTGCAGAAACCAGTTTTGGGAGAATTAAGTTTTGACAGGGCAAATGACCTTCAAATTCAAAAATTCCAATTGGGTTCGAAAGTAGACTCGCAGACCTTTCCAACAAGCTATCCTGCACCCAATTCTGATAACGGAAAGGCCTCCAAACAGAGCTTCAAAAGTGTGAGACCCGTTGAGAAAAGGTGTGCGACCTTTTGAGGAAATTTTGCCAGATTTGACCAGTTCAGCCCAGAAAACGCAGTTTGGCTTCAGTTTGATTTTTTGGGGTGAAAGATGATTATCTTTGATGTAATTATGGCAACTCTAAGACACTTTTACTCTTGTTTAACACTTCTAGAAGA
This sequence comes from Pinus taeda, assembly GCA_000404065.3. NCBI lineage: Eukaryota > Viridiplantae > Streptophyta > Pinopsida > Pinales > Pinaceae > Pinus > Pinus taeda. Next base: position 34,902 of record APFE031192329.1, on the reverse strand, counting down.
TTCATTCATGTAAAGGGTAAAAATTGAATGCATGAACTGATTTCCAAGTTTATAGAGGCAAGTTGTTTTGACTGCCTAATTTTTAGTGCTAAGTTTAGAAGTGGTTGAAACAGCTCCTAGAAGGATGAGCTCGACGCCTAAAGGCAAGGGAAGAGGTTGGCTTGCCTATATTATGTATTTTCTTAATCATTTTCAGAGGTTGGAAGGTTGGACTCTTGAGAGAGAGTAGTAGCTCTTTGTATTATCTCTTGTATCTCAACAATTTTTGGCAAGGAAGACCAGGGTTTTGCAGTCATCCTTGGGATTCTTGTGGACTTATGTGTTGATGGTGTGTTTTTTCAGTCATTGTAAGCTTTGTTATGTGTTTCATTTTCCTTCTATACTTCTGCATATTAAACAAATGAAGTGATAAAGTAAGAATTCATGCTTGCCATGCTCTGCTTTTAGATTTGTTTAATTTTAAAGTTTGCTACTGTCTAAAGAGAATTCAAATTCATTGTTTGCTCTCTTTAGCCTTCTCTCTATCATTCCTAACCATTCTTTTCAGTCAAAGACATCAGCACGGTCTCCTACCTCGCCCCAAAGACTCCCCTGCAGAAACTGTGTCCCATCCCCGAAGCCAAAATTACCCTCTCCTCAATTTGCCACCAAAAACCAAAAAACCCCAAAATCAACCTCTTTTATCAGTTTACTAGCCTAATATCAATGATACTTTGTTAGTCATCTCCCTAATTGAAGATTTTCCGAGAGAGACCGGAGAGAGCCTTCTCCTGCCCCGTAGGGCTAGCTACGAGGCTGAATGGTTTGATGTAGCTTTGAGATTTGCCTTTCTCAGCCTGAGGTGAAATTTCAAACGCTAACAGGCTCCATATCTTATATTGGCACATTATCGAGAGGGTGGATGGCAGACCCACGGGAGATGGTTGGCAGGGATAGGAGGGATCCACATACCCTGAGTTGATTACGAGTATTGGATACCCATCTTTTGGTTGCATTCAGGGGGTAGCTCTTTGGCACATGTGGCTTCCAGCGATCATCGGTACTACACAGTGGTAAGCACAGGGCAGATTAGCATGCATCAGATTAGCCCACAATAAATGGAGCCTATATAGTGATCACCTGTAGGGACTAGAGACGAGGGCCAGAGGGATTCCATCGGTTGATAGGGCTATGCTGTAGCAGGTTTGGCTATGGGATGCAGGGATTCAGTTGATCAATAGATCACTCGTGATGAGCAAAGTTGTGGTAGAGAGTGATATAGTTCACTCTAAGGATGACACATGGGGGTTCATAGAGGGTTTCCTCATATGGGGAGGCAGAGATTCTATGTTTTTGCACAGGTTTAGAGTTAGATTTAGATGGGTAGGCCTGGGTGCCATGGAGATGCCTAGGCAGGATGTGTCTCACCTCTTTCAGTATTCCACCATTGAGTTCCACGATAGGAGGATACTAACTGCGCATGATGGGGAGTATGAGATAGAGAGAGGAGTGCAGCGTCAGCATGGTGGCACCACTCTCGGACTAGCAGGGAACTGGGGCATCGTAGCTCTTCACAACTCAATAATCTTTAGGGATGTGCTGACTACTGTAGGGGGAGATCATACAGATCTTCCATTGGGCTTTAGCGAGTCACTGATGGAGCAGGGGACTTCTGGTACTTTCACCAAGCAGGATAGTGAGTGGAGCGAGGGGAGCTTCATGTTGGACAAGATTGCCTGGGATCCTGGTATTGTAGGATTCTTCCATATCAGAACAGTGCAGAAGTCAAGCATGATCTAGTGGCACATCTGGGACCTTGGCACATTTTGCAGTGACAGTGGGGAGCAATAGTTAGAGAGGTTGCTTGCTCAGGCATTGCTTGAGGACAAGCGATTTTGGTGCATTGGAAGAGCTTGTCGAATGAGGATGCCACCTGGGAGGGTGAGCACATTTTGGAGCACCTTGAAGTTGCTTGAGGGCAAGCAACATTTGGGAGGGGAGGACTGTCATGGGAGTTCGAATTAGCCCATTGAAATAGCTTGGAGGGAAAGTCGAATAGGTGGATGGAGGGGTCCACATGAGTCTAGGGAGGCCCAAAGAGTTATAAGGAGGGAGCAACTCTCATTTTGGATTCTTTCTTACACCTTGCAATCAAAATTACTTGATTGTTCACTTTGCTGTTTAAGTGAGTCAACTGGATGTTTAGCCACGAATCTTTCAAGTGGGAGATTCAACCTCTACTTCAGGGGACCATCCGTGCCCGCCCTAGAGAGGAAGTTCCATAAGTATTTCAAGTGTTCTGAGAGTGCATTATAGCACTACCATTCAGCCACAACAGAGAGTGCGTACTGCTGGCTAGCTAGAGAATACACAAGGGGAGTTTGGAGCTATCAATGATCAAGAATTTGTCGGGAGAGTTAGAGGATTGGGATAGCAGCAAAGGACCAACCTTTCTTGTGAGTTTGGAGCCAGCAGAGCCAACATCCCAACGGTCTGATTTATAGTTACCTGGGCCTGTGTAGAGAGCCATCACTGGGCTCACATAGGAGTTGGAGGAAGGAATTGTAGAGATGGAGCTGGCCGGGAGAAGTAGGAGATCACTTGGAGGGCCATTTGAGGAGGATTGCTGGAATTGGGAGAGCATAGATTGACAGGATCAGTCACAACAACAAAATTTGAAATTGGAGGAGAGCCCAAGTTGTGAAGGGTCAATTTTTGAAGATTGGAACCAAGGGAAACCTTTTCTGGGTTTTTTTGGGTTTTGAGCAAGGATCATACTCCTAAATTTATAGAATTTTCTGGGCAGATCTAAGGAGTCAAATATGGGTCCCAACTCAGCCAACAACTAGAGGAGCTAAGGGAATTTGGGCCAAAATTCCGAGGTCAACATTTGGCCAATTCCTTCATGGGTTTTTCTGGGTTTAGGCCGAGGAGCAAGGAGCAGAAATATCATAATTTTCTGAGCACGGGAAGCAGTGATTTCAGCCCTTCGAAGTCAACAGACAGGGCAATTTTCTGGGACAACACAGTTCAGTTTGGTGCAGCAGTTGTAGCAGCCTTCAGTTTAGCATTTTCTCACCTGGGTTTTGTCATGCTTGTCCGTTAAGATAGGCCCAAGTGCACCAGTCTATTTTGCTATTGTATTTTCTCCTGAAGACGCAATAAAATGGCTCAGCAGTTCTCTATTTCCAGTGTTTCGATGGGTGCTTAATGTATATTTCATTTTTCTGATTGCTGGATTATTTGCATGCTTTGTATATCACTTACATTCCTGTTTAGGAACATTACAGATTCCATGTGGCAAACATTGAAGTGAAAGCAAAGGCTTTGTTTTCTATTAAAAGTTTGCAGTGATTCAAATTATCAAAAAAAAATAAAAATTGTCCTATGCATTTTATTTTGACTTATTAACTTTCCTAATAGCAATAATAGCAATCAAATCGTGTAAACATAGGAACAAAGTCATACTTCAATGGATATAGAAATTGTGAAAATTTATGAATCTAACACATCAGAAACCCCTACTGCATTTTTTGGTTTACTATCTCCTACTTGTTTTTTGCATTAACAAGTTATTTAAATGCACAAATATTGAAGTAAACACAAATGAAGCCTTCACAAATATATAGATCAACAACTGAAATAAACTGAGACAACACATGGGACACTGTTATTTTTGGACAATCGTCCCCGACAAAACCCAATTCGGGAAAACCGGTGCAGCATATAAAGGGTTTTATTATTAAGCAGATTTTGAACACAACTAGGGTGCTAGAAATGGCTCACCCTTCAGAGAATTTCCTTGGCAGCAATACCTCTATCCGGAGATAGATATTCCAGTTGATTAGCAATTGGATGAACAATCTCATAGTGACTCTGGTTGTTCGTTGTGCTAGATAGCGAAAACTGCTCTACGTACTCCTCTGGAACTGCGTCACCCTCTTCGGAACTGCATTACCCTTTCTAGCGCTGTGTCAGCCAATCAGCTCTCAGTCTGTCCCACTGAATCACCTCAATGTAGCCTCTGAAGCTCACTGCGTCCTCTGCGTCAGTCTCTACGGCGTTTGCGTCAACTTCTTTGGCCCTCTACGTCCTCTGCGTTGGCCTCCTTAGCCTGTGCGTCAACCCTTGTTGCCTTTGCCTCAGTACTCCTAGGCTCTGCGCTGCCTCTTCTAATACTTTGTTGCCTCTCTGATATGTATCCTTCAGCCTTGGATCGAAATCCCTTGCTGAACTGCCCCTCACTGCAACTGATCACTCACTCGATTTCCTCAACAAACTCTGCCCCAGAAAATCAAATTCTTGATCTATCTTGGTGTGTCTCCAACTGACCCTCAAGCCTCCTCTTATACTTTTCCTGTTGACGATTCAACAACTGAGATTAAGTCCCTAATCAGCGGCTAAGATTAGACCTAGCTTGGTCCTCGTCACTTAGAACTTTCTCACCCATTTTATATTAATACACATCAATATTTTTATTTTTCTAAGTTTAAACTTTTGAACTCGTTAAAAATATTAATTATTTTAATATCTCTTCATCTGGGTGGAATTTCTCCAAACGATTTATGGGTCCTAGAGTTCTCATGTGCTTTAGCCTCTCCACCAAATTTCATGGCTAGAACACATTTGGTGCTACCAAAAAACAACACTCCCTCTTAGCGAGGAATGTGCTCTAGTAATGCTTCACCATAGAAGCATCACACTGATCCTATGCATCGGTCCTCCTGTGCTGATGCTAGACCTGCTGCCCCACATCCATTGCACTGTTGCTTCTTGTACTGTTGCCCATGACATTGCCACTGCCACTGCTACATTTGTACTGCACCTCCCTCTCAACATGCTACATTATGCTGCCCATAGCACTACCACTGCTAATTGTTGCATTACAACTTAGTTACCAAGAAGTAGGTAATTGACTTCCCCCAAATACTGACATCCCGGTCTATCTGGAAGCCTTGTGATGTTGAAGCCGCCTCTATTGCTATCCTGTGCTCCCTCTTCTGCTCCCTCTTCTGACACTACGCTGCTGCAACCTCTTCTGTGCCTCTCGCATTGCTACAACCTCCACTGCGTTGCTACAGATTTCTGCACTCAAGCACTGCGTTGTCGCTCCATCACAACTTGCTCCATCCAACACCTGTCATCATGCTATTGTCGTTAAGGGCTCCCGTAGTCGGATGTGATCCAAGAGTTTGGGTACCTCAAGGATCCTGCCCTTGCATGTAGTCCTCTTGACTACAACTCGATGTCACCCCACCTCTTCTCTATAGGTGCATGAGTACTCATGGCACAATCATCATCAGTCTCAACATCCCTCTCCGCCTTTGTTGGAGCTGCCTTTGAATCAGAAGTTTCTCCCTTACCTTTCTTCCTGGGGCACAGAGATGCATAATGTCCCAGCTCCCCCCAGTTGAAGCACTTGGCCTTGGAGATGTCCTTCTTCTTCCTCTTCCCTTGTTGTCCCACAAATGCTAGAGTCGCATCCTCCTCCTCCTCCTTGACTTGAACTTCCTTACCACTACTCCCCGCCTTGGTTAACCTCCTGATCTCCTCTTGTCGTAGCACTGTCCACATCTCTTCCCAACTGCGGAGAGTCGCTTTGCCCAAAATGCTTTGGACAAACGTCTCCCAATTCTCAGAGACTACATTTAGAGCAGTTCTGACCATAAGCTCTGGATCCGGTGTAGACCCCACGGAAGTAAGCTGTGTTATCACCCTAAAATTTTTGTTTCTAAACTTTGGAAAGTTTTCCTTGTTTCCAGTCATAGTCTTATAATAGGTTTTGAGTCATCTCATCTCAATAGTGTCATTCTCTTTTCCAAATAAAGTTTGACAACCTCATTCCATGTCCTAGAAGCCTCACCATGTGTTTAGAAGTCATATCTCACATCATTTTGAAGAAATTTTGAAATTAGCTACGAATCCACGTTTTTGTAGCACAGACAGTGTAAAAAGCCTGTTTTGCGCTACAAAATCATTGAACTAGGAGTTTTCATAGCACGCTATGAAACCACTGAAAAACCTTGTTTCAGCATAAAAGACTTTGTTTTCTGCTTTTACTAGTCAACTTCCAGAAGGATTCCTGAGCAGCTGAGAACTCAATTTTGAAAACTGAAAGAGGCTTTTCTTCCTAACATACTGAACTACAAAACCTCTTTTAGTTTCTTCAAATTCGTTATGAAGTGGGAGAAATTTATGGTTAAACTTGCGCTACGAAACTGCTGAAAGCCAAGCTTTATCTTTTGGTTTTAGTAGTCTTTTTCAAGATCAGTTTTTGGTCACAGGAAAAAGTATTTTGGAATTTTGAAGGAGGTTTCTCTTCATCAACTCTCCAGATACAATAACCTATCTCACTTTCTTCATAAGTGTTATCAGTTGGGAGATACTATGCTTTCTTTGAAACCCTAATTTCAGAGAACAAATTTTTCTTGTTTTACACGTGTTTTTCAAGGACAAATTTTGGATCGCTGGAGAAGTGTTTTTAAAAACCAAGAGATGTTTTTGTTCTAGACAGCATGGACTACAAAACCCTCCTTCAGTTTCGTAAAATATGTCATGGATGAGAGAATAAAGGTTCTGTCCCATGTGCTAATTTTCAAGGATCCTAAACCTAAAAACAGGGAAACATGTTCCCTAATTTCTAGGGTTTATCATCAACAGTAAGGTGACAACATGGGAGGCTTCATCAAATTCAACCTCATGAGGTTGCAGCTCTCAAATAATGCATTCAATGTTTAGTTAAGGTGGTTTAGTCATAACAAGGAGTTGTACTCCTAATTGTATTATGACTCTAAGACAGTCAGTTAGCTATCACTTGTATTTAATAGTCTGTTTTATGGTTAGAATAGGTGTCAATAATAGAAATTTGAATTCTCTTGATGAGGGATGAGGGAATCCATGTTGTAAATGATATATATAAAGCAAGAGGTTGAATTAGCAAGGGGTTGGAGACTTTTTGGCTCAGTTGCTGCTCTATTTGCAGACTGTGTATATTTTTAACCTAATGTAGAGTTTCTACTTAGACAACTCAAGATTCATGAAGAGTTATTGTATGTTCTTGTTTTGATGGCATCTACCAATACTTACATTGCAGTGGTATTTACTTATGATACTCAGAACTCATCAATGATGCTCTGACTTCCTTCATAGATAAACTAACTGTGTTTCACTGTTTTATATTTGCATTTCTGCACTTGAACTCTATAATGCCTTGACTTCCATGCTAGGCAGAATGTTTTGGATTCACTACTCAGGATTCAAAGAGAGTTTTTAATGTCCTATTGTCTCATGGCTTTCCTCTTTCACTTACTTGCAGTGGTATGAATACATGTTACTTAGAACTCATCAATGATGCTCTAACTTCCTTCATATATTTATAAATTGTGTTTCCTTGCATTGTATCTTTGTTTTGTTGATGTATAAAAACTCTCTATGCCCTGACTTTCATGTTAAGCTGATCTTGTTGTGGTATTGAAACATACTTTGACTCCATAGCCCAATGGTAGCCAGCCTTCTTCTTTCAACCTATAAACATATAAAATCACAAACCATAGAGTTAGCCATCTATCCATATCTTTAATCAATATCATTAACCCTTTGAGAGATCCCTCTCAGGCTGAGGAGGCTAAGCCTTAGCTAAAAGATTGGTTTGAAATAGTTACACTGAGATAGTTTGATCAACAACCTATCAGGGTCCTATTTTAGTGATAACATTTTGGTGCATCTGCCGGGAGTTTGAAGATTATTCATTCCCGAAATCAAGAAAGCTGAACTTTTGAACGTAGCAGGAGCTCAGAAAGTCTTCGAGGCTGCAATCTACCTTGGCGACTCCACACATCAAATAACAAATTGGAAGGTGACTCCACTGCTAGAAGATCAATAGCTTGATGAAGTTTCAAGATGAGTTCCATTGCAAGAATGAATGCCAGGTATTGCCCTATGAATTGGTCTCATATCCCTGGTTTTCCAAATCCTATGCCAAAGGTTGATTGGTTAGATGATCTTCCAATATTCAAAGATGAAAAGAAAGACACAATGCTGCTCTTCATTTGGTTAGGTTCCATATGCATGTACGCAGTCTTAAGGTTCAGTTCCCTGAAGATTGTCTCATGAAGATGTTTATGACCACTTTAGAAGGAAAAGCATTGTCTTGGTATAAAAGCTTGGAAAATGGTTCATTATATTTTCTTGTTGATTTCCATGATGTATTCTATGACATGTATAAAGAGTGTCATCCCTCCTTATTGCTGGTCAAAAATTGCTGTAAACATTCAGCGAGTTTTATTCAATATTTGGAGGACTGTTATGATGTTGATGAATTCATGGATGAAGAAATTTTAGAGGCTCTTCATAACAATACATTTCAACACCAAGAAGAAAGGATAACATCCCATGAAATGCAGCATGAAAATCAGTAGGGGTTTACTTATGAAAATCATATTACATCCTCCGAGATTGATGTAGAGATGTTGCAGACTTGTCAATCTTCAGAGCATAATGAAGATGAAAATAATTGCAAACACCAAGAAGAAATACTTGAAGAAATTTTTTATAACCCTCAGGCAGAGGAAAAGGTTGATCATTTATGTAATTCCTTGCAGTAGATTACTTCAAAGAATGATCATAATAGTGAGGAAAATTACATTGTCTATGGGAATCATGCAGAAAGGCAGTTGGATAGAATATCAAAGGAATTTTGTGTGGTTGAGAATCGGTTGTCTGAAGATATAGAATGTTATGAGAATAATCAAACTAATCATGTCTTTTTTGACCCTATAGCTGATTACATGGAAAAGATTTGCTGTTCAGATTTCTAGTTATATTTTTATCTTGAAGATCAGGTACATCTCATGTTGACTTGGTTATTTTAGTATCATGTTTATTTTTGCTTCAAACACAACCAAGAGATTCAAGTGTCAGATCAGATCGATGAATGGCTTCATTGGAAGTTTCATGTTCCTTGAGCTACAAGTGGAGATTGCAGCTGATAGGGTAGGTAGGAATATGCAAATAAGCAGTGTGGAAAAAGTCGGGAATAAATCTCGATTAAATCCCGATTTTTTTTTTTTTTTGGCTGGCCGATTAAATCCCGATTTTTTGATTTTTTTGGCTGGCCGTTTAATTTTGCTGACTTTTTGCCGACTTTTTCGAAAAACTCCCGACTTTAACGACTTTTTCAACTTTTGGACCCTTGCCGATTTAATCCCGACTTCGACTTTTTCCACATTGCAAATAAGCTCAGGGTAGGTTGACTGAGCATCTGTTTCAGTAGATGCAATTTGAATTCTTCTTACAGAAATCATTAAAAGGCTTGAGGAGCAGATTGGGCAGAAGTTCAGAGTTTTATTCTAGAGGATGGATAGCGGCACTGGAGCTATAGGTTCTTAGTGTACCATAAGGGCACACTATCCCTAGGGGAGCCACTATTATCACCCTAAAATTTTTGTTTCTAAACTTTGGAAAGTTTGCCTTATTTCTAGTCATAGTCTTATAATAGGTTTTGAGTCATTTCATCTCAATAGTGTCATTCTCTTTTCCAAATAAAGTTTGACAGCCTCATTCCATGTCCTAGAAGCCTCACCATGTGTTTAGAAGTCATATCTCACATCATTTTGAAAAAATTTTGAAATTAGCTACGAATCCACATTTTCATAGCACAGACAGTGTAAAAAGCCTATTTTGCACTACGAAATCACTGAACTAGGAATTTTCGTAGCAAGCTACGAAACCACTGAAAAAGTCTGTTTTAGCATAAAAGACTTTGTTTTCTGCTTTTACTAGTCAACTTCCAGAAGGGTTCCTGAGCAGCTGAGAACTCAATTTTGAAAACTGAAAGAGGATTTTCTTCCTAGCATATTGAACTACAAAAACCTCTTTTAATTTCTTCAAATTCGTTATGAGGTGGGAGAAATTTATGGTTAAACTTGTGCTACGAAACTGCTAAAAGCCAAGCTTTGTCTTCTAGTTTTAGCAGTCTTTTTCAAGATCAATTTCTGGTCACAAGAAAAGGTATTTTGGAATTCTGAAGGAGGTTTCTCTTCATCATCTCTCCAGCTATAATAACCAATCTCACTTTCTTCATAAGTGTTATCAGTTGGGAGATACTAAGCTTTCTTTGAAACCCTAATTTCAGAGAACACATTTTTCCTGTTTTACATGTGTTTTTCAAGGACAGATTCTGGACAGCTGGAGAAGTGTTTTTAAAAACCAAGAGAGGTTTTGTTCTAGACAACATGGACTACAAAAACCTCTTTCAATTTCGTAAAATATGTCATGGATGAGAAAATAAAGGTTTTGTCCCACGTGCTAATTTTCAAGGATCCTAAACCTAAAAACAGGGAAACATATTCCCTAATTTCTAGGGTTTATCATCAGCAGTAACGTGACAACGTGGGAGGCTTCATCAAATTCGACCTCATGAGGTTGCAACTGTCAAAGAATTCTTTCAATGTTTAGTTGAGGTGGTTTAGTCATAACAAGGAGTTGTACTCCTAATTGTATTATGACTCTAAGACAGTCAGTTAGCTGTCACTTGTATTTAATAGTCTGTTTTATGGTTAGAATAGGTGTCAATAATAGAAATTCGAATTCTCTTGATGAGGGATGAGGGAATCCATGTTGTAAATGCTATATATAAAACAAGAGGTCGAATTAGCAAGGGGTTGGAGACTTTTTGGCTCAGCTGCTGCTCTATGTGCAGACTGTGTATATTTTTAACCTAATGCAAAGTTTCTACTTAGACAACTCAAGATTCATGAAGAGTTTTTGTATGTTCTTGTTTTGATGGCATCTTCCAATACTTACATTGCAGTGGTGTTTACTTATGATACTCAGAACTCATCAATGATGCTCTGACTTTCTTCATATATAAACTAACTGTGTTTCACTGTTTTATATTTGCATTTCTGCACTTGAACTCTATAATGCCTTGACTTCCATGCTAGGTAGAATGTTTTGGCTTCACTACTTAGGATTCAAAGAGAGTTTTTAATGTCCTATTGTCTCATGGCTTTCCTCTTTCACTTACTTGCAATGGTATGAATACATCTTTGTTTTGTTGATGTATAAAAACTCTTTATGCCCTGACTTTCATGTTAAGTTGATCTTGCTGTGGTATTGAAACATACTTTGACTCCATAACCCAATGGTAGCCAACCTTCATCTTTCAACCTATAAACATATAAAATCACAAACCATAGAGTTAGCCATCTATCCATATCTTTAATCATCATCATTAACCCTTTAAGAGAGCCCTCTCAGGCTGAGGAGGCTAAGCTTTAGCTAAAAGATTGGTTTGAAATAGTTACACTTAGATAGTCTGATCAACAGCCTATCAGGGTCCTATTTTAGTGATAACAAGCTAGTTGCAAATTCCTTGCAACCTGAGGAGGAAGTGATCTATCTCCTCTCCTGTTTGCTTCTCATATGACCTCAGTTGATTCTCCAATAGCATTTTCCGCTGCACGAAAGAGCCCTGGTATAAGGTGGTTAGCGTTTGCCGCATCTCATTTACTGTGTTCTTCTTGTTGAAATTTCTAAGCATTACACGTTAGAAATTTTATCAGTATTCTTTGGTTTATTTTGCTTACTTTCTTAATTACTAACAAGTTATTTAATCATATAAATACTGAAATAAACACAATACAGTCTCAGCCATCTACGAATCAACAACTCATCTACATCATCTGCATCTGCTTCTACAGACATCATGCTACTCTCATTTCGGGGCTCCCGTAGCCAGGTATGATCCAAGAGTTTGAGTACATCAAGGATCCTGCCCCTCATCGCCTGTAGTCCTCCTGACTAGAGCTTGATGTCAACCCACCTCTTCTCTAGAGGTACGTGAGCACTCATGTCACAATCAGCATCCTCCTCTACCTCCTTTTCCTCCTTTGTTGGCGCTGCCTTGGAGTCAGACGCCTCTCCCTTATTCTTCTTCCTCGGACACTGGTTCCATAATTCCTTAGTTCCCCACAGTTGAAGCACTTTATCTTGGAGAGGTCCTTTTTCTTCCTCTTCTCTTGCTTCCCCGCAGATGCCAGAGCTGCATCCTCTTCTTCCTTTTTCATGACCCGGGCTCCTTTGCTGCTACTTCTTGTCTTGGTCAGTCGTCTGATCTCTTCTTGGCGAAGAGCTGCTCACAATTCTTCCCAATCTAGAAGATTCGCTCTGCCTAGAATGCTCTGGACAAATGTCTCCCACTCCTCAGAGACTTCATTTAGGGCGGTCCTTACCATCAACTCCTGATTTGGCGTGGCCCCTATGGAAGTCAGTTGGTCTAGTTGGTCCTGGATCTCCTGCAACCTGCTGAGGAAGTGATCTACCTGCTCTCGCTTCTGCATCTGGTACGATCACAACTGATTCTCCAGTAGCATCTTCCTTTGCACGAAAGTGCCTTGATACAATGTCTTCAAGGTATCCCACATTTCCTTTGCCGTCTCTTTCTCAGCAATAAACTAGACCACATGATCCTTGAGTCCATCAAGGATTATGCATTTCGCTTTGGCCATCACATCCTCATACCTTTCATTGTCAGCTGGGTCGACTGGGATAGCCACGGTTCTCAAGGCGAAGGCCTTGATGCAATGTCTATCTAGAACAGACAGGATCCTGGCCTTCCAGATGAAAAATTTGGATGCCCCGTCCAGCCTATCCTGATACCTCAGTCCATTCATCCACATCTGCTTCTACCGACATCATGCTATTCTCACTTCGGGGCTCTCGTAGCCAGGTATGATCCAAGAGTTTGGGTACCTCAAGGATCTTACCCCTCATCGCCTGTAGTCCTCCTGACTATAGCTTGATGTCACCCCACCTCTTCTCTCAAGGTACGTGAGTACTAATGTCACAATCGGCATCCTCCTCTACCTTCTTTTCCTCCTTCGTTGGCGCTGCCTTGGAGTCAGACGCCTCTCCCTTATTCTTCTTCCTCAGACACTGGTTCGCATAATTCCCCAATTCCCCACAGTTGAAGCACTTTATCTTGGAGAGGTCCTTTTTCTTCCTCTTCTCTTGCTTCCCCACAGATGCCAGAGCTGCATCCTCTTCTTCCTCTTTCGTGACCCGGGCTCCTTTGCTGCTACTTCCTGTCTTGGTCAGCCGTCTAATCTCTTCTTAGCGAAGAGCTGCTCACAATTCTTCCCAATCTGGAAGATTCGCTTTGCACAGAATGCTCTGGACAAATGTCTCCCACTCCTTAGAGACTGCATTTAGGGCGGTCCTTACCATCAACTCCTGATTTGGCATGGCCCCTATGGAAGTCAGTTGGTCTAGTTGGTCCCGGATCTCCTGCAACTTGCTGAGGAAGTGATCTACCTGCTCCCCCTTCTGCATCTGGTACGATCGCAACTGATTCTCCAGTAGCATCTTCCTTTGCACGAAAGTGCCTTGATACAATGTCTTCAAGGTATCCCACATTTCCTTTGTTGTCTCTTTCTCGGCAATATACTGGACCACATGATCCTTGAGTCCATCAAGGATTATGCATTTCGCCTTGGCCATTACATCCTCATACCTTTCATTGTCAGCTGGGTCGACTGGGATAGCCATTGTTCTCAAGGCGAAGGCCTTGATGCAATGTCTATCTAGAACAGACAGGATCCTGACCTTCCTGATGAAAAGTTTGGACGCCTCGTCCAGCCTGTCCTGATCCCTCAGTCTATTCATGGCCATTTCTCTGCTCTTCTTGTCAACTCCTCTGAGTCTCTGCTTCCCTCCTAGAAGTTCTCTCTTCGATTCCATCTGAGTTGCTACTTCCCTCCTGGAAGTTCTCTGCTAGACTCCCTTTGAGTCTCAATTTCCCTCCTGGAAACCCGCCTGCCAACTGTCAAGTCACACCTCTCCGATCTCCTATGCACCTGCGACACTGATCTTGATTTCTTGGCTAGAAATCTACCTAGGTAGTGACTCCGTCTACCTTGGTTTTTCCCCTTTAGGTATTGTTCTGTCTTGGCAGCAACAACACCTCACTAGCTTCACTCCCCGCAATCTACCCATAGCTTCCTATGCCACAGTGTTAAAATTGGCAACTAGGGCCAAACTCCATGTGGATCACCTTATTTATGGCTTCTGATATTTTTCCTAGATTCCTCTCATCGAGAGATGTAGGATTGATCTAAAGATCATCCGATTCTAATAAGTATTTATGGAGATATGAATTTATTTTGATTATGGACAAATTGTCAAAGTCAGCCAGCAAACTTATGTGGGCTCAGAAACCCAACAATGATGTTTATTCAACCTCAACGTTTGCATATAAATACAAGGAGCATTCTCCTCATTTCGACAATTCAATTCACTCATCTTCTCTCTCTCTCTCTCCTACGTATAAAAGGAGCCTCTCTCTCTCACACACGTGGCTGAAAGAAAGATGTCCTAGGGCAAAGAAGACAGAGAAAGAAGGATGCTATTGCAGCAAGTCATCTCTTTGACTAGCGTTGACCTTCCAGAAGTGTTGATTGGGTGTGGTTGCCTCTCCTAGGCAGGCCACAATTTTTGGCATGAAAATCGAGGTGATCTGACCTCTGGTTTGACTAGTATTGACTGCCCTAGTTTAGGGCTGCAGTTGACTTCAGAAATCTGCAAATTCACTGAACTTTTGGGGTTGTTCAAGGGCTGTTTCTTTAGGCTGTTCGAGGACAAGTTGACCAGAAATTGAACAAGTATTTTAGAGGTCAATTTCAGCTAGTTTGACCAAGTTCGACTTTGCTGATCTAGGGTTTGTTGTTGTTGATATAAAATTACAGAATTCAGATTTTGTACTATTTCTCTCTATTGAACTATTGAAGATAAAAGAAGATTTGATCAAAGGGTTTCCCCGCATTAGGGTTTTTCCCTGGCTAGTCGCGACATCTTGTGTCTCTTGTCTTGGCTTGTTTTCAGTTGATCATTTAATGTTCTATCTACACTTTACTTAATGTATATGTGATTGCTAATCTGTGGCTAATAAGAAGAAAAATAAATAAACTGTTATAAGCATAGAACATACCATAATTTAACATGGTATCAGAGCTAAGGTGAAGACAAAGCCCAAGCAAGAGCAAGAGCAAGAGCAATCACCAAAGAAAAGGTTGGCAAGGCTATCTTAAAGAAATCATGGGGTCCTCAACACACTACCCTGCTGAAGACAAACTTCGTGAGAAGTCTGACTATCACAGATGGAAGATGTCTCTCGATCTAACTTTAGAAGAACAGGAAGTGTTGGACCATGTGAGAGGCAGAATTGTTGAGCCTCCATCAAATGCATCCGCTGCTGCTAGGAACAAATGGACCAAGGGAGAAGTCAAAGTAAGGAAGATCATCCAGGACTCTATCGATAAGCGCTTGGTGGCCTATGTTTCCGAGCTGAACACCTCCAAGGAAATCTACAATAGACTGGTGAGTTTATTTAAAGTCAATGATGCAAATCAAGTCTTGTTTCTTAGAAATAAGCTGAAAGAAATTAAGAAGGGAAAAGATGAGAGTATGCAAGCATATTTCTTAGGGATCACCGAGATTAAGAACGATATCCTATCTATTGGGGAAGTAATTCCTGACAGGGAAATGACACTCACAACTCTTGGAGGACTGCCATTTGAATGGTATATATTTAGGACTACTCTTCTCAACAATAACGTAATTCCTGGATTTGAGGAATTAATGGCCAGATGCATTCAAGAAGAAACGAAGATGGAAGAGCAAGAAATGCCCATACATAAAGGTCATCCCTCTGCCTTTTCTTCTCATACTAAAAGAAGAAACAATTTCGAGGCTAAATTCAAAGGAAAAGCTGGACCTAAAGGTGGAAGAAAAGGACGATGTTACAATTGCAATAAAATGTGTCACTATGCAAGGCAGTGCCCTGATAAAAGGGTCTCACACTGGGATGATGATCAAAATCCCTCTCAAGGCAATCAAAGGAATGGCAGGTCAAATAACAGAGGTAAAAGAAGTGCTGGAAATCAAGGAAGAGGACAACCATTCAAGAAGGCAAGAAATTCTAGGTATGAATCTAACACTGTTAACAATAAGCAAGATGAATATTATCTACCAGTTGCTCTATCTACTACTACTCCCCCGGACTCGCTGGGAAATTGGCTTATTGATAGTGGTGCCTCAATGCACTTCACTGGTTACAAAGAAGCTCTTTATAATCTGAGAGAGAAGGAAACCAACCTGGAAATTGTTATTGGAAATAATTTAAAATATCCCGTGAAAGGCATAGGAAATGTCACTCTTCAATTGAATCAGGGTAATACCATTCACTTACAAGATGTATTATATGTACCCAATCTTAAAAGGACCCTGGTGTCCATTTCGGCAATGGAAGACAAAGGCTACAAGGTGGCTTTCAACGATGGCAAGGTACGTGTATGGAAAAAGAACTTTAAAGATGCTTTTACTCTTGGGTTTCGAGTTGATTCATTATATCAGGTTGGAGGTCCTCTGGGTGTCATGTCTTGTGAGACATCTCTTCAGACCGAACTATGGCATCAGAGGTTTGTTCACCTTCACTATAAAGCTCTACCCGATGTAAGAAAAATGGTGACCGGGATGCCTGAGTTTAGATTGGAGCAAGAAGGTGTATGTCCAGGAGGTGTCGAAGGAAAGCTCAAAAGGGGACCATTCCCCTCAAGCCAAAGCAAGAACTCTGATATATTGTAGTTGGTTCACTCAAACATATTTGGTATGATGCCTGTGAACTCCTTGGGAGGATATTTATATTACCTCACTTTTACAGATGATTATTCTCGCAAGACTTGGATATACTTCTTGAAAAATAAGGATGAAGTGTTCTCTTGGTTTCGACACTTCAAAGCTTGATCGAAATCAAGCCGAAAGGAGATCAAGACCTTAAGGACAGATAATGGACTGAATATGATCCAATGAGTTTCATGACTTTTGTTAAGAGGCTGGCATTAAGAGGGAGACTACTACACCATATACTCCTGAGCAGAATGGTGTGGCGGAAAGGAAGAATCGTACAATTATGGAAGTTGTTCGTGCTATGCTCCATGATCAAAGACTTCCGAAGTTTCTATGGGCCGAAGCTGCAAATACTGCCGTATATGTACAAAACCGATGCCCTCATCAAGCATTGGGTTCCAAGACTCCCGAAAAAATGTTCATTGGTAAGAAACCTGACATATCTCATTTTAGAATTTTTGGAAGCCCTATATATTTTCATGTGCCGAAAGAGAAAAGAAATAAATTGGGTGCATCTAGAAAGAAAGGAATCTTTGTGGGCTATAGCGAAAATACTAAGGGCTATAGAATCTATGTAGCTGGTCAAAGGGAAGTCGAGATTAGTCATGATGTCACCTTTGGCGAAGATATGGCTCTTAGCAATTTAGACAATCTTCCTACTTTAAGGGGATCTAAAGAAGCTAACGCCAGGGAACCGAAGGAAAAGGAAGATGAGACGATGCCCGATGTGGAAGAACTTATGGATCCCATTGATCCTCCTCTGCAAGAGCCTTCCTCTTCTAGGAAGAGGCCTTCATGGCTAAGGGCCACTTGATGATGTTGAAGTACACATTGCACCCCGAGGAACCTTCCGTGAAAGTAAGATTGAACAGGTATGAGGGATACCTGACCATCATGAGCACGATCATCCAAAATGAGCCTTCGTCATTCACAAATACCGTTAAGCATCAAGTATGGAAGGATGCTATGACCGAGGAATATGAGTCCATTATGAAAAACGATGTTTGGGATGTGGTCCCCAGACCCCAGGACAAAGCAGTTGTCACTTCAAAATGTCTTTACAAGATAAAGCATGCAATTGATAGAAGTGCGGAAAAGTATAAGGCTCGTTTTGTCTCTCGTGGCTTCTCCCAGAAGGAAGGTATAGACTATGACGAGATATTTGCACCTGTTGCCCGATATACCACCATCCGCTCGATTATAGCCCTTGCTACTTCGCAAGGATGGAACCTACATCAGATGAATGTGAAGATTGTGTTCTTACATGGTTCGATCAAAGAGGAGGTCTATGTGGAGCAACCCAAAGGATTTGAGACTTATGATTGAGAATCTCATGTGTGCAGGTTGAAGAAGGCCCTTTATGGGCTAAAGCAAGCACCCCAAGCATGGTATGAGAGGATCGATAGCTACTTGATGAAGCTGGGATTCACTAGGAGTGAAGCCAACCCTAACCTTTACTTTAAGGTTATAGATGACAAGCCTCTCATACTGGTGCTATATGTTGACGACCTCTTTCTAACAGGTGCAAACCCTCTCATTCACGAATGTAAGAGGGAGATGGCTTTTGAGTTCGAGATGAAAGACCTAGGACTTATGCACTATTTCCTAGGACTGGAAGTCTGGTAGAAACCAGGGGAGATTTTCCTATCTCAAGGAAAATATGTGGTGAAGATATTGGAGAGATTCGGCATGGTGGACTACAAGCTTGTAACTACCCCGATGTAGCTTGACTTCAAGAAGTTAAGCGATAGTGCTGCTAGACCTGTTTTACGAAATTCTACCGAGTATCATCAACTCGTCGGAGCATTAATGTTCTTGGTGAACTCCCGTTCAGATATATGCTTTGCAGTCAACACATTGAGTCAACATATGGTTGAGCCTCACCACTCACATCGGATTGGTGCCAAGAATTTGTTGAGATATCTTCGTGGCACAATCTCTCATGGGTTGAGATACACTGTCGGAGATGTGAGACTACTTGGGTATATTGATGTTGATTGGGCAGGCAGTGTGGTGGACTGAAAGAGCACTTTCGGGCGTTGTTTCTCTTTGGGATCTGCCTCGATATCCTAGATGAGCAGGAAGTAGAAGTCGATGGCTTTGAGCACCGCTGAAGTAGAGTACATTGCTGCTAGCATGGCTTCCTGTGAAGCAATCTGGTTGCGAAAGCTCTTCAGTGAGATAATTGGATTTACATTGGATACCATCGTGATTCTATGTGACAACTAGTGCGGGATCCGTTTATCAAAGAATCCTGTATTTCATGATCGTTCCAAGCATATCGATATCAGGTACCACTATATTTGAGATATGGTGCAGCGAGGAGCAATAAAGCTCCAACATATTGGTACAATGAACAGGTCGCCGACATTTTGACAAAGCCCCTAGGAAAGGTCAAATTCCTAACTTTCCGAGAACGACTTGGTGTCGTTCAGAGATCCTCTTATGAGGGTCGAGTATGATGTATTGAGCTATGGGAGCTCCAGGGGGCGCGGGGTACTTCTTGAGCGACATGTGACCACAGGGCGACTCACCATCCTCTGGTGGTGCACTATGTATAGGGTAAAGGTTCAACCTTCCCCTGTGACACCCCGTGGCGATTGTGGAACAGGATGATTAGTTCTTCTGTGGGCCAAGATGATTCATTCTCTATGGCGACTGTGGAGCAGGATGATTAGTTCTCCTATAGGCCAAGATGATTAGTTCTCCGTGGCATCCACTGGACAGGATGATTTGTTCTCCTGTGGACATGATGATTAGTTCTCCTGTCGGGGCATCCTAACCATGCAGTCTGGCACTCATGGGAAGTACTTCTCGTCTGATCAATGGGCAAGGAAATGAGGATAGGGACCATAGTAGTACTATTGATGGAAGCATCGCTGTATATACCATACTCCCTATGCTAGGATGACCTCCATTGATTTGGGATCAATGATACTAATATGGGATCAGTGAGAATGGTTCACACTCTGACACTGACTTTGGATCAATGGAGGATGGTATGATACATCCTCGATCATTTCTTCTTGTTCATAGTTCGAGCAAGGCAGAGCTAAGCAGAGCAGAGCAAAGTGGGGTCAAGTTATACAGAACAGTGCATTTGATGGATGGATAGCAGTGATAGTTTGACGGATTACAGATGAAGTTCTCCCTAGTTGAGAGGGAGTGTTAAAATTGGCAACTAGGGCCAAAATCCATGTGGATCACCTAATTTATGGCTTATGATATTTTTCCTAGATTCCTCTCATCGAGAGGTGTAGGATTGATCTAAAGGTCATCCGATTCTGATAAGTATTTATGGAGATATGAATTTATTTTGATTATGGACAAATTCTCAAGGTCGGCCAGCGAACTTATATAGGCTGAGAAGCCCAACAGTCATGTCTATTCAACCGCAACGTTTGCATATAAATACAAGGAGCATTCTCCTCATTTGGACAATTCAATTCACTCATCTTCTCTCTCTCTCTCCTACGCATAAAAGGAGCCTCTCTCTCTCTCACACGTGTGGCTGAAAGGAAGACGCCCCAGGGCAAAGAAGATGCAAAAAGGACATTAGGGCAGCAGGTCATCTCTTTGACCAATGTTGACCAGGCGTTGACCTTCTAGAAGTGCAAATTGGGTGTGGTTTCCTCTCTTAGGCAGGCCACAATTTTTGGCACGAAAATCGAGGTGATCTGACCTCTGGTTTGACCGGTATTGACTACCCTAGTTTAGGGCTGCAATTGACTTTAGAAATCTACAAATTGACTGAACTTTGGGGCTATTCAAGGGTGTTAATTTTAGGTATGTTCTATGCTTAGAGCAATTTATTTCAATTTTCACATTTAGCTAGATTAGCAATCAGATCAGCATTAAAGTAAACTGCAGATAGAACATAAACATAAACTGCAGAAAACAAGCCAAGACAAGAGGACACAAGATGTGGCGCTAGCCAGGGGAAACCCTTGATCAATTCTTCTTTTATGTTCTTCAAAGTTCAACAGAGAAAGTGAGAGAGATAGTACATTTACAATAGAAGTCAACACTTTGACTTTTGATATCTGCAGAGATCAGTTGAAGACATATTGCTTCAACTGATTCTCTAAGGTGACTCCTTCACCTGTCATCGTACTGTATCTCGTCCACTTGCCGCACCTTACCATGTAGCACCATGCTGCCCCATCACAGTGCTCGACCTAGATGACTAAGCTGCTCTCATCTTCATGCTGCTCATCATGCTGCATCTTCCATGATCTCATTCATCATCAAGCTGCCCATGCTTATGATTTCATTCATCATGATGTTGTCCATGCTCCATGTATCATTGTGCTGCCCATGCACATGATCTCATACATCATGCTGCCCATATACATCATGCTGCCCATATTCATCATGATGTCCATATTCATCATGGTGCCCATATATATCATGCTACCCATATTCATCATGATGTCCATATTCATCATGCTGCCCATATATATCATGCTATCCATATTCATCATGCTGCCTATATACATCATTATGATTTCACTGTGATTGGGCTGCTACAATGTCTAGGTTAGGTTCCAGATTACTCCTAGTTGGACTGTGGGTGAGGGCTCTTTAAGAACAGCGGTTCAGGCCTGAAGAGGACACTTAGGACTGTGGATATGATGCATAT
The DNA here is from genome assembly GCA_000404065.3 of Pinus taeda. Taxonomy (NCBI): domain Eukaryota; kingdom Viridiplantae; phylum Streptophyta; class Pinopsida; order Pinales; family Pinaceae; genus Pinus; species Pinus taeda. The sequence goes on along the minus strand of APFE031192329.1, from coordinate 13,598 downwards.
AGAGCCCTCCTTGACTGCGTTCAACATGTCTCTATAACTGCGTTTGTATTCCTTGAATATTGTGCATAAGGTCTCCGTCTATTAACTGCGTAAGGTCTCCACACTGTGCATACATATTTCTGCGTATGTGTCTCTATTACCAGTGCATTGATTTGCATATTAGGGCACTATTACCAGCGTACTGATCTGCGTATTAGGGCATTATTACTAGCGTACTGATCTGTGTATTAGGGAACTATTACCAGCATACTGATCTGCATATATCCTCATCATGAACAGCATGTATTGATCTCTATCGCTGTGTATATATATATATATATATATATAATATATATATTTATATATATAAATATATATATTTGGCCATTGCTGCGTATTATTGTTCTTCCATTGCCTGCGTATATGTATTGCCTTTGTCTGCGTGTAGATTCTCCATCTAGTATTTCTTCCATAATGAACAGCGTATAAGTCTCATATGTCTCTATTATGAACAGCGTATAAGTCTTCTTGATCTGCGTTGGATTAGGGCATCATTTTAGGGCATCCTTCATTAGTGTATTTCCTTCTCCAAAAACCCAAGACGTGGAGAGGAGATCCCATAACGAATGTGTATCAAATGACTTCAAGCCTTCTCTTATTTATACTAAAAACATAGGTGATGAATGGACGTGACTATTGGGCTTCTGAGCCTACATAAGATGCTAGCCGACTTGATAATTAGTCTTATAATACAAATAAATTCATAACTTCATAAATACTTATCGGAATTGGATGATCTTTAGATCAATCCTACACCTCTTGAGAGAGGGATCCAATAAAAATATCAGCGGCCACAAATAACCTGACCCACATGGAGTTTGGCCCTAGTTGCCAATTTTAACACTCCCTCTCAACTAGGGAGAACTCCATCCGCTAATCCATATGTCTGACTGTACTATCTCTACCATTAGTGCCCTGCACTGCTCTGCCTAGCTCTGCTGGCTCTGCTCTACTCTGCTCAGCTCTGTTGACTCTGTTGCTCAGCTCTGTTGGCTTTGCTCTGCTTTGCTTAGCTCTGCTGGCTTTGCTGGCTCTACTCTGTTCTGCTCAGCTCTGCTCTGCTCAGCTCTGCTAGCTCTACTTCTCTGCTCAGCTTAGCTCTGCTGGCTCTGTTGCTCAGCTCTCCTGGCTCTACTCTGCTTTGCTCAGCTTAGCTCTGCTGAACTATGAAGAAGAAGAATTGATCGAGAATGTCTCATACCATTCTCCATTGGCCCAAAGTCAGTCTTAGAGTGCGCACCACTGGTCCCAGACTAGTCTCAACCAACCCAAAGTCAACGTCATAGTGGGTACCACTCCTACCACTGGTCCCAGACCAGTTCAACACGGACCCGAAGTCAGTCTCAAAGTATGTACCACTGGTCCCAGGCCAGTCTCAACCGACCCGAAGTCAGCGTCATAGTAGGTAGAATTCCTATCACTGGTCCTAGACCAGTCCTTCACTGACTCGAAGTCAATCTCAGAGTATGTACCACTAGTCCCAGACCAGTCTCAACTGACCCGAAGTCAGCACCATAGTAGGTACAACTCCTACCACTGGTCCCAGACCAGTATCATTGATCCTAGATCAATGAAGGTCATCCTAGGATAGGGAGTATGGTAGATACGATGCGTCCATCGGTACTACTATGGTCCCTATCCTCATTTCCCTGCTCATTGATCAGATGAGAGGTATTTCCCATGAGTCCCAGACTGCATGGGTAGGATGCCTCGACAACAGAACTTAATCAATCCTGTCCTCACAGGAGAACTAATCATCCTGCTACACAATCGCCATGGAGAACACATCATCCAGGCCTCACAGGAGAGCTAATCATCCTGCTACATAATCGTCCTGGAGAACACATAGACCTCACAGGAGAACTAATCATCTTGCTATACAGGAGACCGAATCATCCTGTCCCACAAGAGAGCGGATCATCTTGTCCCACAAGAGAGCGAATCATTGTGTCCACAAGAGAGCGTATCATCATGTCCCACAAGAGAGCGAATCATCTTGTCCCAGTGCACACCACCAGGGGAGGGTGAGTCATCCTGTGGTCGTATGTTGCTCCAATAAGAACCACAAGCCCCCAGAGCTCCCAGAGCTCAATGTATGCAACATGCAGGACCCTTTTACAACGATCTCTTGACGACTCCAAGTCGTTCGGGAAAATCACAAATTTGATCTTTCCCTGGGGCTCTGACAAAGTGTAATGACCTATACATCATCTCAGTGCGATGGAGCCTCCTTGCTCATCGACTTACAATATCCCAGATAAGGCAGTATATGATGTCTATGTGCTGGAGCAATCATTGAATACGAGATTCCTCAATAATCGAATCCCACCTCTGGTTGTCACAAAGAATCATAGTGGTATTCATCATGTGTACTCACTGAAGAGTTTCCAGAACGAGGCAACTTCATATGAGGTCATACTCGTAGTTATGTATCCGGTCTCGATGGTACTTATAACAACCGATTTCTGCTTCTTGCTCATCCATGATATCGAAGCAGAATCCAAAGAGAACTAGCACTGAAAAGTGCTCTAGTGATCCTCCACACTGCATGCCTAGTCAGCATTCAAATAATCACGCAGTTTTCATATTTCTGGTAGTGTATCTCAATCCATGAGAGATTGTGCCTCGAAGATATGTCAGAAGATTCTTGGCATCAATCCAGTGAGGCTCAACCAAATATGAGCTCACCATGCTAACTGCAAAACATATGTCCGGAATCCAACTCCCTCTTACTTCTGTAAATGAGAGGGTATGCACCTGTCAGAAATAGTTCATCTGCATAAGGTGCCGGTATGAGAGGTCTATCATCCACAACCTTCAGGTAATGGTTTGGATTGCTTTCACTCCTAGTGAATCTCAGCTTCATCAAACAACTATCAGTCCTCTCATATTGCGCCTGGGATGTTTTGCTTCAAGCCATAGAGGGCTTTCTTCCACCTGTATACATGAGATTCCCTGTTCATGAATCTCAAACTCCGCGGGTTGTTCCAAACCTGTGGACCTGCTACATGAGGGGAATGGTCCCCTTGTAAGATTTTCCTTCGGTACATCTCAGACATGTACCTTCATGCTCTTTTTGAATTCAAGTATCCTGGTCACCATTTGACTCACAGACCTCCAGTGCTGAGTCAATGGTCATGGTCCCCAATGGACTTGATACAACCCTAAACTCTAAAACATCTTTGAAAAATCTATTTTCAAACACGTACCTTTCCATCGATGAGTGCCACCCTGAAACCTTAAACTTCCATTTCCGAGATGGACACCAGGTTTTTCTTATGACTAGGTACATAAAAGTGATTCTGGGGTTCCTTGCTTTCTTTGAAGAGTCGACCATTTCTTTGATGACCTGTATTACCAGTCATTCCTTTGATCATTGAAGATGTCCCTAGAATGATTGTTATCTTCATCAAGAGATGTGTCTCTGCCATTCAGACGCTCCTTCGCATAATGGCCGAACTGCAACCAAGGCATCCACTTTTCTTTCCACCCTTAGATCCAAACTTCCCAATGAAGTGATCTTTAGATGGGCCATTAGAAACTTCCGCTACGCCATTCTGATAATATGCTCTGCTTCGACTTCACCCTTTGTGAACTTAGAAGAGAGATGGAACCCATTGATCCTTGTCCCTATTGTCTTTGGTGATTGCTCTTTCACTCTTGCTTGGGCATTGTCTTCACCTCACCTTTGATACCATGTTAAATTTAGGTATGTTCTATGCTTAGAGCAATTTATTTCAATTTTCACATTTAGCCAGATTAGCAATCACATAAGCATTAAAGTAAACTGCAGATAGAACATAAACATAAATCGCAGAAAACAAGCCAAGACAAGAGGACACAAGATGTGGCACTAGCCAGGGACAAACCCCACAATGTGGGGAAACCCTTAATCAATTCTTCTTTTATGTTCTTCAAAGTTCAGCAGAGAAAGTGAGAGAGATAGTACATTTACAATAGAAGTCAACACTTTGACTTTTGATATCTAAGTACATTTACAATAGAAGTCAACACTTTGACTTTTGATATCTACAGAGATCAGTTGAAGACATATTGCTTCAACTAATTCTCTAAGGTGACTCCTTCACCTATCGTAGTACTGCATCTGGTCCATTTCCTGCACCTTACCGTGTAGCACCATGTTGCCCATCACAGTGCTCGACTTAGATGACTGAGCTGCTCTCATCTTCATGCTGCTCATCATGCTGCATCTTCCATGGTCTCATTCATCATCAAGCTGCCCATGCTTATGATTTCATTCATCATGATGCTGTCCATGCTCCATGTATCATTGTGCTGCCCATGCACATGATCTCATACATCATGCTGTCCATATACATCATGCTGCCCATATACATCATGATGTCCATATTCATCATGTTGCACATATATATCATGCTGCCCATATTCATCATGCTGCCCATATATATCATCTTGTCCATATTCATCATGTTGCCCATATACATCATTATGATTTCGCTGTGATTGGGCTGCTACAGCGTCCTCATCACACCTCCTAGGTTAGTTTCCAGATTACTCCTAGTTGAACTGCGGGTGAGGGCTCTTTAAGAACAGCAGATCAGGCCTGAGGAGGACACTTAGGACTGCGGAGATGATGCATATGGAGCCCTCGTTGACTGCGTTCAACATGTCTCTATAACTGCGTTTGTATTCCTTGAATATTGTGCATAAGGTCTCCCCTCTATTAACTGTGTAAGGTCTCCACACTGTGCATACATATTTCTGCGTATGTGTCTCTATTACCAGCACATTGATTTGCGTATTAGGGCACTATTACCAGCGTACCGATCTGCGTATTAGGGCACTATTACCTGTGTACTGATCTGCATACATCCTGATCATGAACAGCGTGCATTGATCTCTATTGCTGTGTATATATATATCGCCATTGCTGCGTATATGTATCTCCATTGCCTGCGTATATGTATTGCCTTTGCCTGCATGTAGACTTCTCCATCTAGGATTTCTTCCATAACGAACAACGTATAAGTCTCATATGTCTCTATTATGAACAGTGTATAAGTCTTCTTGATCTACATTGGATTAGGGCATCATTTTAGGGCATCCTTCATTAGTGTATCTCCTTCTCCAAAAACCCAAGACGTGGAGAGGAGATCCCATAACAAATGTGTATCAAATGACTTCAAGTCTTCTCTTATTTATACTAAAAACATAGGTGAGGAATGGACATGACTGTAATGACCCAACTTGAGTCACTGATTATTAGCATGCTTACGAGACGTGTGTATGATAGCTACATACACATGCATTGCAGGCAATGCACTGGTATACGTACTAATTTAATCATATAAATGTCTATGCAAGAAAATGAATTAGTTTTTAAAAGTATTAATTAATACCTTATTTATTAAGTAGAACAATAAAATATATTTATTTATTTTATTAATAAAAATTTATTTAAATAATAAATAATCATTATTACAATGGACAAGATTTACCTTACTTCATAAATCTTTGGACAATTCACGATCTTAAAAGAAAAAAATATACTATTCTCGAAGTCCGTTGAGATGATAAGGTTAAAATCTCATTTAATGAATAATGACCAACTCGAGTGAAAATATCTTAATCGATAAGCTTAAATCTTGAGATTAATTGGAGGAAAGGGAGGTGGGGTTTCTGGGAAAGGAAGAAACTTTCCCTATATAAACATAATTGAAAGGAGAAGTAGGGGGGGAAGAAAATCAGTCTGTCAGAGGGATGAGCAGGGATGAGCAAGGATGAGCCGAGGGCTCGATTTTGGAACTGTAAATCAGGAAATTTTGAGCTGTTCTTGGAGTTTTGGGCACGGGGGCCAGTGGACATCCATTTCGGAGTCCTCTGGATCTGGGAACTGCAGAGGTGGATTCCAGATAGGCAGGGAGGCATAAGTTGGTTTGGTAATGGATGCAGAAAACTTGGAGCAATGTGATCAACACCAGACAGGAGAACCAGGAGAACTAGGTACACAGAGAATCAGGTATGCAGAGCAGAGAATCAGGTACGCAGATGCATTTAATTGATAGAATTTATTTGATAAAACTTAATATCAGTCTATACAATCTTTATATTTTGAATGAAATGGAAAACCAATCTTTGCAATCTTTATATTTTGAATGAAATGGAAAACCAGTCTTTACATATGGTATCGGAGCCAAATTCAAACACTTGGGACCTTAGTGGCTACCATCATAATACCGATAAACATAAGAAAGTTCTCCTATTTAACACTAAGTGTTAAGTTTACATATTCAAAACTTTTGGTACAAGGGTAGTTAGAAGGTCACAACTGGGCAGAGAAGTTGACATTCTGGGCATAACTACAAAACAAATTAACCGTGATTAGGCCGCAGCCTGAGCAAGACAATGAAGTAATTTGAAGAGTATAGAAGTACTGTTCTTAAAAGGACCAAGAGGCTAGATTAATAGCCAGGAGGCTAGATTAATAGCTGATTCAAGGTCGAATCCTTTAGTAAAAGGAGCGAAGTTCTGAGCATAAATATTAAGGTCTGAAATCACCTTTCAAATTAAGAATACTGTGTCACCTCAGTAATCCGAAATCTTTAAAAGTCTATGCATTTTCTGTGGATAGTCACATCAAAGAATAAAGAGACATTTGAGGGCACAAAAAACCAAGACCGAACTATGGAAGATCTGTTACAGTCATATATATAAAGTCTGAATTGTAGACAGAGGTATAGTAGCCAAAAATATGTATCCAAAAATGTCATCCCAAACATTTATAGTTCTGTGCATAAACAAATGACCAAAAATTCTAAGTTAAGACTTTGAAGCAAGCGAAAAGACTACTGAATACCAATTTTCAGAAAGGAAGTTGTTATTATCTGTAGTTTGTATTCATAAGAATCTAGGCATCTATATAAATAAGATCCAAGCCCCACAGTAGCAAAGAAGCCAATCATATTCCATCAACAAAGAATTTTCCATACTGATAAATAAAAATCTCTGCTTTGGGTCAACTTCAGTGCTTGCTTCTTTGTTATATCCTGAAGTTGTCATAAACAAAATTGTAATTATTTGTTGCCTGTCAGAAACAATTTTAATTGTTTGTTCTGTCACAACAAGAAGTTTCCAGTCAATGTAAACATCATAATAACCTGTTGAATTAAAACAGTGAAAATATATTAGTGTTCAAAATGTAAACATCATAATAACCTGTTGAATTAAAACAGTGAAAATATATTAGTGTTCAAAATTCATAGCCTCAGAAGCCCAAGAAATGAGTGAGATTTGAGCTTAGAAGTAAAGGGGATCCCGCTAGACAGTTGGAAACTGAGCATGATGACATTGAAGGTGTGAACTCAAGAATGAGACCATCAATAAGAGGCCCTGGTTCTTCAGATTTAGCACAGAATGACTGTGTTGGAGTCCTTGACTATGTTAAGAATCCCTCTAAATATATACACTATACAATGGATTGGTCAGATGACGACAACGACAGAATGAACATGCAAGCTTTTAAAGATTTTTCTCAACTGGTAAAGTCATCTGGCTTTGCATCCGCACAACTGGATAATTCTGTGGAGCAAATGAAGTCTATTACTTGTATTCCTAGAAAGAATTCAGATGACACAGTCAATTGTCAGACTACATAGTAGGTTTCAAGTGAAAAGGCTAATAAACCTGCTATTATTCCTGTTGGTATTGCTGCTAGTCAGGCAACAGAAATTGATCTACCTGCAGTTAGTAATCCTGAAGGTGAATTGGAGGAATTGAATATCATAAACAGAAATGCCGGATTACCAAGATCACGACAATATAGGTCAAAAGCTAAAGCTAAAGCATACGAGGAGACAGAAGATTGACTGCATTTCAAAGAGTTTTGTGCATTTTTGTTTTGTTTATATATGTATCCCATACAGAACCTGTAAATCCTTTTGTTTATAGAGATAATTTTAATTTAAAAAAAAAAAAAAAAAAAAAAAAAAAAAAAAAAAAAAAAAAAAAAAAAAAAAAAAAAAAAAAAAAAAAAACCTCAATATATTCAAAACTGCCATCTCGTTCACTTGTCAATTAGAACTCAACCTACCTTCCCAATACAGATAGCTTTGCAAATAGATCCTGATCACGCTATAGTTTCATCACCTTGGAAATGGATAAACTAGCATCCATCTACAGAAAATTCTTAGGGAAAATCTCTACGAAAATTATTGGTGAAAGTTGGAGAAATCTAAAGAGCATAATAGTTCAAATATATATAAATATTTTGTTGCAATCATTCATGGACATAATAGATCTCGTTTAAAAAGAAATATATAAATGGAAATGAGTTCACACATAAAGATATCCCACGTTAGCTTAATGGCACCTTCTTGCAGCGCAACACTACAGACGAATGTGACAATATAGAGCAGACTAAGTAGACATGCAACCAGCAGCAATAGAAAATGACAGAAGGTAATCCAAACATAACTTGAAAATGACTGTCAAATTTACACTCTGACAACATCAATAAAAAAAGAAAAGGGATATATAAACATGGAAATCCTCATATTCCACTGAAAACCAAACAAAAAAAAAATAATAAAATCAGTAATTAGATACCATTTCCATTGCCCTGACAAAAAATGGAAAGCTTAAACCCGTTAGCCAACCCAAAAAAAAAAAATGTTGAAATTAGTGTGATCCCAAAGGGTCAGAGAGTTGATAGGTTCTGGCATTGAGCCCATGACTTCAATGTCTCAATTGGCAACTCTGATTATGGATATTCTAGCTGGCAGTTGTAAAGTAGGAGATAACAAAAAAAAAAACAAGGGAATTTTCTTCCACAGGCATACTTTGACAGAAGATGACCTAGACAGACTCGAAAGAGCTTTGAAGAATTTTCTTCCACAGGCATACTTTGACAGCTGATGACCTAGACAGACTCGAAAGAGCTTTGAAGAATTTTCTTCCACAGGGATACTTTGACAGAAGATGACCTAGACAGATTCCAAAGAGCTTTGAAGATACTTTCTGAAATTGAGAAATAGTTGAGAACTTCAAATGACCGGACAATGTGGTTGACAGCAGCCCTTTTGTAATTTGCTCCCTCTCGGTCTCCTCTATTTCTCAATTCTGTTGGTATTAGTGTAATTCAAAGCCGTTAACTCTAAGAAACAAGAATGAAAGATTTGAGTTCCCAAATAGGCCAAAGCAAGAGAAGGCAGAGCATTTTGATGCTCAACTTGAGCAATTAGAGCACTGTGACGTGGACAGAAATCTGGTAGTCGTCGCTTAACCTCTCTCAGGACTCGATGGGCAGTACAATAGACAGCGGGCATTCGAGTTGCTACATAGGAAAGTGTCTCATAATCCTTGTATCTAAGGCCTGCATCTTCATAAGAACTCTTTAATTCCGCCGCTTAGAACGTTCATTTGCATCAAATATATCTTGGAAATCTTCACACCTATCTGCAGATTTCAGTTGAGTACTAACATTCTTAAATTCATTCATGGCGTCAGACAATTTTGACACCACCTTTTTTCATATCTTCCTTTTCCTGTTCATTAAGAAAATTCTCAATTGCTTTCTTAAGCCGACAAGGTATTGGAATCATGCGCTTTCATATCTTCCTTTTCCTGTTCATTAAGAAAATTCTCAATTGCTTTCTTAAGCCGACAAGGTATTGGAATCATGCGCTGAGATTGTTTGGCTGCCTCCTTGAGCCCTTTTGCCGTAAACAGCGTCTTAGCGGTTTCTGGTATCAGCGACCCCATCTTTCTTCTTTGATTGTACCTTTGCTACAACTCTGTTTGGACAAAACCAGTCCTTTGACCACCCTCAACTGGTATCGCATATCAGTCCTTTGAAGGAGAAATTGTAGGGAAATGTGGCAGGCTTATGAGGATCTAAGGTTTCAGTATGTTACAAGTTTCGGTTTTTAAGGTTTAAAGGCCATGTGAGGCAACGTATGGAGGGCCAAGTGGAAAGGTCGTAGTCCCTCCACATTTCATTTCATAATATTCACACATCAATCGAATTGAGGGCACTTGTAAGAATTTTGCTGATAGGTGGCAGTGACTCACATAAGTTTAGCGCGTTGATGACGCATATACATTTAGTGCAATCCAAACTTTGAAAAGAACTTTGGCGTAATTTCCCAAAGAAAGTTCTCCTATTTGAAGAGAGTCAAACCATTGTTGGGAGAGGAATCCCGGTCATTGCAGAAATAACTTTAACATTACTTTCCGTAGAAAATTTACTAATTATTGTTAAATTAATTTAATTATATATTACTTGGATGACCAATACAAAATAACAACAAATATTTAAAATTTAAATGAAGATATATTTCATCATCATGAGTCGAAACCATGGTATACCACTTGGCATTTGTGTAACATCAACGAGAGGAGACTAGTTCAGATAGGTGTATAGTCAGCAGTCCATTAATTGGAAAAGTTTGTCTTTTATTTTAGGTTTTCAAGGATTCCATTGGAAGTATCTAAGCCATGCCATAAATACAATTAAAACTAGTTTACTTGGTCTTTCAGCTGACTCCACTTTATAGACTATCCACGAAGTCATGCTGCTGTAATAGCTGTTTCGTAAAAGAAAAGTAAAATAATATACAAGTTGAGAATAAATTGTTGACATTTGAAAAACTTCATAACTTAAAGAACACATATTGATCAACATTTGGGGAGAGTAGTTGTTGAAGAAAATTAAATGATATCCTTTAATGAAGTAAAAATATAAAAAAAAAATTGTAAACCCGTCAACAGTCTCTTTCACAATTTTAACATACATATTACAAGGTGGCTGCAATAAGTTAAATGATCTTCAGCCACGAGTGAGAAGTAAGGATAACTAATACTATATATATTTTAAAATGAATTATTTAGGTTGGTGGTTTATAAATATATAAATTTGTTTATAAATGAAACAAATGTATGCACGATGGTTTACATTTAGTAGGTCTAAAAGTGTTCAACAATGAAAATGATGTAATTTACGTGGTTGAATTTGTAGAATGCATTTAAGGTATTGGAAGTTACATTTTGTGCTTTGAGTATCCGTTATGATCAGATTGAGTAGTCGTTTTTTTACATGGTGGTATGGCTCCATATAACTTTGGCACCATATGGATATATTTCATATTAAAGTTTAAAAATTAATTTTTGGTTTATAATAAAATAATTTAATATGATAAGTAATATTAAGTAATTAATTTTTAAATATTATTAAAGCAATAAAATGCATAAATAAACATTTAAACTGATGTATTACTATATGGTAATTAAAGAGATGGAAGAGAATCATAAATACAGGTCAGAGGAAATTTTGAAGATGCTAAGTAGATATAGAATCATCATCAACCATACAAGACACTATAGAAAAAGAACAAAAGTATGAGAGCAAATTCAAAAGTTCAACCAGAATAGAATAAATTAAAATATATATATATGAAGTATCAGAATGTGTTGTTAACACAGTAAAAAGGTAAGATGCAGAACACAGTCAATTGTAATATTCAATTGCTGGATTGTCAAATGAGAAATTTATTCATGTTGCTTACGTCCAATGTGCAACAAATTATATATCTTCAAGCTCAACAACAACAATGGATAGTAAATAATACCTTTTCAAAGAGAGTCATTTTTGGCTAAGGCATATCCTGTCTAGTGAATAATAGTTGTAAGAATCAACTTGGATAAGAATCAACTTGATATGTTTTGATAAGAATTCATTTCAGAACATGAAAATGAAAGCATGTTTTAAGGTTGTTGGAGCTGACTGGTTGGATGAATATGATGCATGAAGTTTACAAAAGCTATCAATTTTCATTCTAAGTTATTGACTAAGCAGTCAACTATGTTAGGATTGAACAAACTTATCTGCTATAGATTTGAGCAAAATTGTTATATATAGGTTTTTTTTTTCAAAATCTTTTAATGTATGAACAAAATATGGCAGATTTGAAATATCTGCTAAGGGAAATAATACTGCAAAATCTAGCAGTCTAGTGAAAAGTAAGGTCATTAAGTTTTTATGGATAGGTGACTACTGGTGTAAACTAATTCCAGCAAGAATTGACAATTGGTTGTCCATTATCATTTTCTAAACAATTGTAATCCAACCAGAGATTTTAAAACCTCTTTCAATCCAACCTTGTGATGTCTAGTTCAACAATCTCTATGGCATGCATTTCTCTGATAATCAAACAAGCATTTCTCCCAATTCCTCCACAGAAACTTCTTAGAGTTTCACTAAAGTTAGTCATTTTTATTTATTATTAGACATACCATGGCAATCTTGCAAATGTACTATTACAGAAACATCATCCAGAGCATATGTAACATGCATTCTTACATCATTCTGACTGGATTCATCCAGTGATGAATATAAACTATTGTCTCTCCCCTATGATATGCTTCACCGAATTATCGATGTTAATTTCACTGCCTACTGACGTTAATGTCCACTGGGTTTTGCACATTCAAAAACAACATAAAATTGGACTCTGAACAACCTACGTCAGTTACTGCAATCTCACTGTGATCAAAGCACCAATGGAATGGCACACTCCTTCACAGATTCTTCACTATCATCTGGGAACACACTACCTAGTGAGAGCCCACATTCTCCAGTTGTAATGAAACAAATTCAACACCAATCTTTAAAGTCTTGACCTTGAATTTTTTTTCTCTCAATCTTTTCTTCATCTTTGTCAGAAACTTTTTCCGTCACGCATGGCCCATCTGACCCTACTACTGGTTCCTTGATGTCCTTTCCAAGGTTCTCAATGATGAAGTTTTCCTCCACATTGTGTACTCGGAGTCATTTTAATGTTATTATTCGTTCACCACTTCCACATCCTTGGACTTTCACAACTAACAGCTATACCTATGTTTAGCCTTAAACATGTAGGAATGAAAACCATAAGTTTCATGCACCATCAATACATGAAAGAATGATTTCCAATTATTATGCTTAATGTTGTTTGTACATGAATACCTATATAAATCATGACTTATGTTAGGGATGTGATATTTATAATTTTATTTTTATTTTACATACCAATATGAATGATGAGATGGAAATAAAATAATGAATACACTTGACTACTAGATGTGAAAATGAACTTACAAATATATTGGTATGTTATATGAACTCAAAGATCAATATCATAGATGAGCGTTTATTTGCTTAGAAAATCGTTATCTAAATATAAATTGATTTTAAATATATCGATGCATATGTTATAATTTGTGGGCAAGTGTTTACATTGCAGATAGTATCATTACCAAACCGACTACGTGATGACAAAACTCCAAGAACAATTGAGGCTCAATGAGATTCCATAATAGGGTATTGACCCTAATTCTATTAGGAGGGGTGGAGGTGTTGCCCACCGTTATCCTCCAAAACCTGGAGTCATGGGAGGACTGTGTGAGTCACGCTCCCCTAGACGTGTGATGATGACTGCTGAATGCCTACTCAGAATCAGGTCGGTATAGCCGACGCTGTCACCTTAGAGTTTATGAATGGTTAGGTCAGTAAAACTGACGCCATGGCATACTCTAGTAGAGGA
>APFE031192322.1:90555-129158 GCA_000404065.3 Pinus taeda | reverse complement strand
GTTTTATATATTAAATAATTAATGTTTAATTTTAGATTAAAAAATATATATTGCTACTTGTGTATGGTTTTAATTTATATATAATTATAAAAACCCATCACGACATGAGCAAAGTGAAGGAACAAATATGAATAAAGACTCAAAATCTCCCTTGTGGTAATATGTGCAAATTCTTGGCAAAAATGTTGGGGGGTGGTTCATACAAGTGGAGATGTAGTGAATGCAATAGCATTCCAAATGGCTCATACACTAGGGTGAAGGCCCATTTCACTGCAAAAACTAAAATAGATGTGTTGGTATGCACCTACTTTATATTATCATATTGGTGTTGGTCAATAATTGTCATTGATGAAATATAAGCTGCATTGATGGAAATATAAGCATGATGGATGTTGCACTATTGGAGGATTATAATTGATAACACACCTGATGACATATATCATATTGACGTTTTTATTGTGTGTCACCACTCAAAACTCCGATCTCCGATTCCAGTCTCCGACTCCGATCTCCGACTTCAATCTCGACTGCGATCTCCGACTGCGATCTCGACTCCGATCTCTGACTCTGATCTCCGACACCGATCTACGACTTTGACTCCGACTCCGACTCCGATCTCCAACTCTGACTCCGATCTCCGATATGCGATATGGACCTCCGATCTTTGATATGCGATATGGATCTCCGATATGCGATATGGATCTCCAATCTCCGATATGCGACAACCTCTGATTTGCTCTGACTTTTGATATGCGGATCCGACCTGATTTAATAATGATTTAATTATCAAATCACATCCGCCACATTATCGGAACTTTGGCATGTGCACAACCCAAAAATCCCCGATATCCATGTGGTCCCGATGTATGGAAGTAAAGTGATGATGTGCCATGTGGGTCCTCCTGGCATCCATTATAAAATGGTTTCGCATTGTTTAAATGTATTCGTTTGAGTAAAAGCTATGGCCCCTCCTATATTGCTATTATAATATGGTTTTTGTAACAATGAAACTATGTTATATTTGGTTGATTATTAATAAAGACCCCTTTTGACAACTATTTAATATATTTTCAATGTGAGACCTCATGCACAAGCCGGCCTCTCCTCTAATGAACGTATCTTTTCATTTATTGGTGAAACTTGTATAAACACAAGTCAAATGCTTCATTTCAAACATCGATCTCGGTCATCCATCACAGAGAGTAAGATATAGTTCACAACTCCTGAACTTTACATCACTGAGGAAAAGAAGCTTAAGGCTGAGAAGAAAAAGCAAATTCTGATTGGGTTAAAAATTGATGACACAAAATCTCTCGGACTTGTGGACAAGTGTGTGGACAGTTATTTGTGGAAGCTCGGGCTTTGAAAGGCTCAGACCTGTAGCTTAAAGGCTCAAAGTTACGTTCACCTGTGGAGCTCGGACTACACATCGGATCTGTGATTACTTGAATAAGGACAATCACCTGTGGCTTATAGTTCAGATTTGTAGCTTGCATACCGTTTAGACTAGTGGCTTATGCAATTTGGACATGTGGAACAGTGGCACACATAAGCTCGGAATTGTGGTGACTCGATCGGTGGAGGTTTGGACCAATTATAGCTCGGACCTGTAGCATATTTATGTGTGACACTTCAGATTTGGAACCTCTGCGCACTCTTCAATAGTGAAGAACTTGTGGCCTTGAACAGTGAAGATTTTGGAGGCTTGAACAATGATGAATTTGGAGGATTGAACAGTGAAGAACTTGGAGCCTAGAACAATGATGAACTTGGAGGATTGAATAGTGAAGAACTTGAAGCTTTGGATAGTGAAGAACACTCCTATTCAGATCTTGGACAGTGGACAAAATTAGGAGTCTGTGGCAGTCTTGTGGAGCGACTCTTTGACTATTGAAGGAAGTCCTGAAGTTTTTGGAAGTAAGTCATTTATACATTCTAAGTTGAGAATTGAAGGGTTGGTGCCCTAGAGGTTGGACCCTCTAAAAATAGGGTTGGAGCCTCACAAAAGTCCAAGTTGGTGCTTGGCAATAGGTTGGAGCTTGGAAGATTGAAGGGTTGGTGCCCTCAAACATCATTGTACTCAAATTTTTGTAAAAGAGGGTTGGTGTCCTCACTTGTTTATAATAAAATCATTATTATTTATTTTTTTGATTATAATTATGAAGAATTTTAACTGGTAAACATAACAATTGAAAAGAAATACTGATTCATCCCATCTTAGTATTTCCAACAATTAATAGAGTGACTACTCATGAGGCACTCATTTTTGTATTACTACTATCATTTTTGTACGAGGCAACATGCACTATTTCGGTGTTAGATTCATAAATTACCTAATGATTTAATTCTAATGTTGTGACGTAGTAATGGTTTTGATGTAGAATTATGTTTTTTAAAATATAAAAAATATTATTATATTTTTTTGTACTTGCCGTATCCTCACCGTATCCAGATCTTGGCTTTTCAAAAAACCAACGGATCCGTATCTGGATTCGAATTTGGATCCGGATCTGTATCCATATCTTGGTAACTTAGGCCAAAACGTCTCCAACTGAGAGGAAAACCCACAAGAATTCTTCTCTTCTTATAGAACTTCAGTTGACGAATTCCAAGACCTATGATCGTTGACCAAGACCTTTCCAAGACCAAGTCAAAACTTTCTTCCTTGATGAGTGTTCCTTCCAGCAACTTCGACCCCAACAACTTCTGCAATTTCGATCCCATCAGTTTCTTCTACCACTTTGACCTGTCGAGAAATCTAGGGCATATAAATTAAGTGATTTCTCTTCTATTAGGCACTGCTTGTGAATGCTTTTTACTTCTTTAGATAACGATCTTTTTCTACTTAGGTTATTAGTGTTCTTCTTCCTCAAACAACCACCAATGCATAAACCATAAAGAGACAAGAGACACAGAATATAGGCTATCAGCCAGGGCCAAAACGTCTCCCACTTGAGAGGAAAATCCAAACAAATTCTTCTTCTTATAGAGATTCCAATTGACGAATACCAAGACCAAGATGCCTGACCTATTTGCCACTCCAAGACCAAGACACAAGTTCTCTTGATGAGATTCTTAGACAACATAGTCAACCTTCTGCTCCTTCCTCCTTCTCGGCTTCTTCAACTTCGACTTCCTTTTGCTTCAGAACTTCAACCTTCTTGAATTAGATCAGCATTCCTTGACCTTACTTTAGATACTTCTTCTAGAGAAATATCCTTAGTAGGGACCCTATGAGCTGTTTGTATAGGGTGGGATCGACATCCTTGTCTGTTGATGCACCAATCTTCTTCTAGTTGGTGATCATTGGCGTAGCCATAGGTCTATAGTCCTCCATCCCGAATCTTTTCAGGATTTCTGTAGCATACCTCCCTTGCCTAAGGAAGATTTCTCCCTTTTGCTGCCAAACTTCCAACTCTAGGAAGTAGTGCATTTGTCCCAAATCCTTCATATCAAATTCTGTGGTTAGATTTTTCTTGCGGTCCCCAATGAGTTTGGATGATCCTGTCATAAAGAGATCATCCACATACAATTCTAAGATTAACGACTTGTTCTCTACAACTAGATAGTAGAGATTCGGATCCGCGTCACTCTTGACAAACCCCATCTTCTGCAAGTAGCCATCTATTCAACCATACCATGCTCTCGGTGCCTGTTTCAGCCCATACAAGGCTTTCTTCAATCTGCATACATGAGACTTCTTCTCATGAGTTTCAAAGCCCTCTGGTTGTTCAATGTATACCTCCTCTTCTATTACCCCGTTTAGAAATGCCGTTTTGACATCCTTCTGATGGATCTCCCATCCCATCTGGGCTGCAAGAGATATCATGGTCCTAATAGATGTATACCTGGCTACTGGGGCGAAGGTCTCCTCATAGTCAATCCCTTTCTTTTGAGCGTACCCCTTAGCCACAAACCTGGCCTTGTATTTCTCAACACTACTGTCTGCAACATATTTGATCTTGTAGATCCATCTTGAACCTACCACTGGTCTGTCTTGAGGTCTTGGCACCACCTCCCAGACATCATTTACCATTATGGACTTGTATTCCTCTACCATCGCATCTAGCCAAACCTGATGTTGAGTTGCCTCCTTGAAACTGGTAGGCTTTCCATCTTGAGCTACTAATGCCTGATATCTATCTGGCTGTTTTCACTCCCTCTTATTGTTTCTTGGCGCATCGATGAAGTCCTCTACATCTCGCAGAATTTGACGAAGTTCCCTGCTAGTTCTTCCTCTGCTAGCAGGTGCTTCTGTTCGCTCCTCCTCCTCATCTTAAGAATATTCCTGTCTTGAGGAAGAATTCTTTGTTTCTATTGGTTGAAGAGGCTTAACCAAGGGCTCCTCTTTCGACTGCTCCTCGAAAGGCATCTTGCCAGATCTTCTGAAAGCCCTGTCCTCCATGAACTTTACACCTCGTCGTACTACTACCTTCCTGCTCCCTGGAAGATAGATTCTATATGCCTTAGCGTTCTCGCTATATCCTACCAGATATCCCTTTTCTGTAGTCTGATCCAGCTTCTTCCTGTTTTCTTCAGGTATGCGGAAATATGCTAGACTCCCAAATATCCGGAAATGACTAACTTCAGGTGTCTTCCTTGTGAAGACTTTCTCTGGAGTAATCTTGCCCACTGCTCAATGAGGAGTCCTATTCTGAACATACACTGCTGTGTTTCATGCTTCTGCCTACAGGAATTTTGGCATATCCTGATCATATATCATGGCCCTAGCTGCTTCTACAATAGTCCTGTTCTTTCTTTTTGCTACCCCATTTTGCTTCGGATTATATGGAGTTGTCCACTCTCTTTGGATGCCCTGTTTAGCGCAAAAATCAGTGAAGTCCTTATCGTCATATTCTCCACCATTATTTGAGCGCAAAACTTTTATTTTCTTCCCAGTCAGATTCTCCACTAGAGCCTTGAACTCCTTGAATCGACAGAAACCCTCATCCTTGGTTTTCAGAAAATAAATCCAAGTTTTCCTTGAGTAGTCATCAATGAAGGTAAGGAAATACTCGGCACCACTGAGAGCTTTGACGGACATAGATCCGCAGATATCAGAGTGCATCAATCCTAGTACACTCTTGGCCATGTGTTTACTCCTAGGAAATGCTGCCTTGGCATACTTTCCTAGAACACATCCCCTGCATACATCATCTCGTTCCGTACTTAGATCCGGAACTCTTGTTATAGTGCTCCGAAGAATTCTCAGAGCTCCATGATGCAAGTGACCCATTCTTTTGTGCCATAGTTCGTTCAAGTCCTTGTCTCCATGACTCCCTGTTAGTGCCATTGGTGATTCTAGTTGCAATCTATACAACCGATTACTTTTGATCCTAATCTGCACTTCCTTTTTCCAGCTCAGGTGTTTGACATATACCTTCTCTTTGATGAAGTAGACTTCATAGCCCTTGCCTTGTAGTTGCAACACGGAAAGTAAGTTCATCCCCAATCCTGGTACATGCAGTACATTTGTAGCACGGAACCGTTTTCTTGATCCTGTTTGAAAAAACTATGGTACCCTTCCCTACTGGAGTACACTTTGCCTTGTTCCCCATGGTGATTTGAAAGTTCATCTTCTCTTCTCGATGTTCTGAGAAACACTCCCTGATTCCCGTCATATGCCATGAAGCTCCATTGTCTATATACCATACTTCTGATGATGTGGCACTAGTCATACACGCCACTTTTTCTTCTAGCCTGGAAGCCAACATAGAGAAATCGAAATCTCTTTCTCTTGTGCAATCTTTTGAAAATCTGTGTGAGTCCCCTGACTCGGATGCCTCTGCATTGTGGTCTCGACCCATAACTGATTTTCCTTTTCTGTCTTTGATTACTTGCTCTGATACCATGTGAAATTTCTATCATTGCAGCAACTGATTATTTTTCCTACTTATTCCACAATAAACTATTTATGAAATTACTTCAATAAACATTAAAATAAATACTGCTGCAGATATCACACCGTAATACAGAAACAAACATATGCACAAGCATTAGCACATTGACACAAATATTTTGGACAACAGGCCCCGAAAAAACCCAATGTGGGAAAACAGGTGCAGCAAGGGAGGATTTTATTATTCAGCAATTCTTCTGTACAACAGGGTGCCAAACTGTCTTACCCACAGAGAGAAATAATTCTCCAGTACTTCTCCCAGTCCTAGCGTCAGCCCGATTGACCTCTGCGTGGCTCTCAAACTCTCTGCGTCAGCCCCTGCTTGACTGTGTCATCCCTGGGCCTCTTTGCGTCACTCACACAGGCCCAACAAGTGATTGCGCAGTCTTCTATTGCCTCCGGGTCTGCCTCTCCTGCCTCAGCACTGATCTTTAGTGGTTGATCCCACCTCTATTCTCTGTACTTGCTACCACCTGATTGCTCACCAGACCACTGGTTCAATTTGTCAGCTAACCCCGCTCCAGAAATTGAACTGATTGGTCTCCCTCAGTGTGTTCTCCAAGTGATCCTCAAGTCTCCTCTTATACTTTTCATGTTGACAAATCAACGGTCGAGATTAAGTCCCTAATCAATGACTAAGATTAGATCTGGCTTGATCCATGACTTTTGGACCATTCTAACACAGTTTTATATTAATACACAATAATATTTTATTTTCCCTAAGTTTAGACTTAGGGACTCCATTAAAAATATTAATTATTTTAATATCTTCCAAACTCTCCAGTGGTTGATCCCGCCTCTCTGCTTTGTACTTGCTACCTCCTGACTGCTCACCAGACAACTGGTTCAATTTCTCAGCTAACCTCGCTCCAGAAATTGAATTGATTGGTCTCCCTCAGTGTGTTCTCCAACTGACCCTCAAGCCTCCTCTTATACTTTTCATGTTGACAAATCAACGGCCGAGATTAAGTCCCTAATCAACGACTAAGATTAGATTTGGCTTGATCCATGACTTTTGGACCATTCTAACACAATTTTATATTAATACACATTAATATTTTATTTTCCCTAAGTTTAGACTTATGGACTCCATTAAAAATATTAATTATTTTAATATCTCCCAAACTGTTTAGAATCATCCCAAACCCTTTCTGGGTATTAGAGATCTCATGTGCCTTAGCCTCTCCACCAATTTTCGTGGCTAGAGCATATCCAATGCTACCCCAAATCAACAGAACCTAGTTATGCTTTTGATGTTACCTGGATGATCTTCTAGTGCTTTGCCCCTCGAGTATCCTTCTTTAAGCTGCCTTTCCTTGATGTAGTCACCTTAGCTTTGATACCATGTTGAGAAATCTAGGGGAAACTATATTAGGTGATTTCTCTTACTTTGATAACTGCTTGTGATGTAATTTTACGTAACTTGATTAGTTTCTTCTTCTTCTTAGTTATTATGAGTATTCTCTTCATCAAACAACTACCAAGCCATAAAGAACAATAAGACAGGAGGACAAAAGATATAGGCGGTCAGCCAGGGCCAAAACCTCTCCAACTGAGGGGAAAACCCACAAGAATTCTTCTCTTCTTAGAGAACATCAATTGACGAATTTCAAGACCTATGACCCTTGACCAAGACCTCTCAAAGACCAAGTGAAACCTTTCTTCCTTGATGAGGGTTCCTTCCAGCAACTTCGACCCCAACAACTTTTGCAATTTTGATCCTAGCAGATTCTTCTGCAACTTTGACCTTCCAGTGGATTCTTCTGCAACTTCGACCCAATAGTTTCTTCTAGAACTTTGACTCAACAACTTCTTTTGGAACTTCGACCCAAGAGCTTCTCAGCACTTTGACTTGTCCAACAACTGTAGAAACCCTAACACAAGAGAGAGAGGGGCCGAAAATTTCGAACTTGCTCTTTTTTCGTCCTTTTCCAACTTCTTTCTTGAGGAGATCGAACTTGCTTGAGTGTGTGTCCAAATGAGGTTGAATTCCTTCTTATATATAGGCTTTTGAGGGGTAAAAATTGCTATCTCTAGGCTGACTTGTCCCTTCATGTAGGCCGAGTTGTTGCTACTTGTTTGACAAGGTCTTGGTGGGTCTTTGACTCTATTTTTGACTCATAAATTTTCTTTACAATATGTAACATGCCCAAAAAGGTCTTTCATACATGACAATGGCTCAATTGACTTGTAGACTCAATGACCAACCCTAAAAGCACTCAATGGTGCTTGACCTAAAAATAAATTTCCCTTGAGCATGAAACCCATGCCTCAAGAATAACAACAATAAATTTATTTTTCTCATTACGTCAAATACATAAAATCATGATTACATATGTCATAATGAAGATCAAACCTAGTTACATATTTCAACAATTCTCGGTAATGTGGAATCTAAAAAATACTTTATAACTTAGGATTTTGAATGTTAGTACAAACCATATATTTAATCACCCTATAGAAATCAAGAATAATGTAAATATCTAATAATGCATGGATATGAGCTTAGATATTTCTTGAGCCCGAAAGTCGAAATAATATAGAGAAAGCTATGATTCCTTTTGTTATTGATTTAAAGATTAAGATGTAAAGGCTATGTATAATCCAAGTGAACCCATCATGAAGAATTAGTCATTATACTATTCACAAATACTATTTGATTATTCTAGATATGTGATGCAATTTTAAAATTGATGTAGGAGTAATGCCTCATTTAAACTAACATGATAGTGTTACCAAAATGAGTATCTATTTTACTTTCCTCTTTATAAAAAATCAATATAGCCGTAGGGAGAAGTAGTTTATATAGAAAGAAATAAGATTTGAAATATAGGATATCATCAAAATGTATTTTGTTTTTATCACTTCTTATTATCTATGCAAAAATTAGATCCAACATTTTCCACTTAATAGACAGACTGTGGTGGAACTTAACAAAATAAGCTTATGGTCTTTAATAGCTTTAAAAACATTATTGGATTTCCATTTCTTTTGCAAAAGGGGTGAGGTGGAGGTGACTAGAACATACACTTATTTAGGGTTAGAATTCGGGTGCCCTAGATTTAGCAAGTGATCCACTTTCCAACCCTAACTCTGTGAGGATTATGTGTCTCTTTCCATGCAAGATCTCTCTCTCTCTCTCTATATATATATATATATATAAATATGTATATTCATTTCCTTGTATCTGCATCCCAACGTCTCAAAAAATCAATGTGTTGAAAAATGTAACTAGTGTCGGTCTTCATAATTGTATTTAAGTCATAATGTAATGTATTAGTCAAAAGAAAGAAAAATGATTTTTTATCATAAAATAAATTGACTTATTAAAGTATCGGTTTCATGCTTGGCTCAATGGTTTTTAGGTCAAAGCCTCCATTGTAGGATTCGAGGGTTTATGTCAAGTGCCCTTGTTCATGTCAATATGTAAAAGACCCTTCTTGGGCTTCATCTATCAAAGAAGATTTTTTGTTGTTGTTTGTAAAATAGATTATTTAGGCCTCCACCAAGTCGGCCTCAACTCGGACAATTCAGCCTAATTGAGGTGCAAAATCTATTGAGAAATCTATAGGGAAATAGATAGGATGATTTCACTTTCTATGATAATTGCTTGTCATATCTTTTTACTTATTCTTACTTATTATCTTCTTCTCTTATTATTTTGTTCGTTTATCATCAAACAACCACCAAAAACAAGAAGAACAATAGTACACAAGTACACAAGATATAGGCTGCAAGCCTCGGCCGAAACCTCTCCCACTTTAGAGGAAAACTCGTAAATCTATTCTCTTCTTATAGTTTCTTCAATTTACGAATTCCAAGATCTTTAATCCAAGACCAATATCCTCTAAGACCAAGTCCAACCTTTCCAGATGATGTGCTTCCTTTGTCCAAGTGAAACCCAATCATTTCTCTTCCAACAACACGACTTCGACCCCACAACTTCAGAATTTAAGCCTCTACTGAAGGTCTGAAATTTTCGGCCCCCAACAACTGTTACTGCATCCACACGTCTGAGCGAAATTAGCCTTCCAAGGCCTTCCAACAACTTCGCTTGCCTTGCTTCCTTATCTAGAGCTAGTAGGTGACTTAATAGATCCTTCTTCCAACAACTTTGATGCTCTTCCAACAGATAGAGAATTCAGGCCTTGAAGCAACAAACCCTAGCCTTCCTTCTTCGCACGTGTGAGAGAGAATGAACCTAGATACAATCTTTCTTCATCCTCTTCCTTCTTCGCTAGCCTTCTTGTCTTCCTTCTTTGCTTGAATGAATGAGTGATGAATGTGTCCTAAGGAGGCCGAGTTCCCTTCTTTATATAGGCTTCCTCTAAATAGGCCGACTTGGTCTTGAATGGTATTTTGACACTTTTATTTACAAAAATAATTTTCTTTACAAGTTACAGTGTGCCTGATGGGGTCTTCAACTTATGACAATGACTCTTTTGACTTCTTGACTAGGATAAACTCTTGAAGCACTTAATGGGTTCATGGCCTCTAAAATAAAAGACATTGAGCATGAAACCCATGCTCCAGTAATAATAATACTTTTTCTTTCATTTTACAAAATACAAGAATCAAAAGTACATTTCATATTTATGAAGGCCGAACCTAGTTACACATTTTCAACATTCACTCTTAACTAGGGAGGTATTCGTAAATGGTACATGGACATTCTCAATTTGAAGAGATCTCAAAAGAAGAATCAGATTAATAACCCATCTATTTAGCATCATAGCAGACAACAATGTTACATAGCAAGGCCTTGACTAACAACTCTACCTCTCCACAAGATCAAACCACAATGGTAGTGAGACTAATGATTTATAGATACCATCATCATTGTCTCTCAAGGCACATACCCCACTTGGGTGTTCACAGAGTATGTCCTTCTTGGACTATTCTTGTCTTGGATAGCTAGTCCTCAAAGAATATCGGTCCTCGACTACTATTATCTTCGATGCCCTACCTCATCCTCAAAGAGTTTAGATTGTTGATGTTTACCCAATCCTCCATTTTGTCTTCCCAAGTGAAGACAAGAATGATGTGTTATCTCTCCCTCTCAACTAGGGAGGATATATCAACCATACCAAGCTTGTCTCTCAAATATACAAGCTTCTTATTAGAAAGAGATTTTGTCAATATGTCAACTACCGCTCATCGGTGGAGATATATTGTAGCCGCAACACACCATCTTGTACTAGCTTCCGAATGTAGTGATACTTGTTGTTTATATGCTTTGTCTTTCCATGAAATACTGGGTCTTCAGACAATCTTATGCAACTAGTGTTATCACAATGTATCACTATAAAAGGTCCATTGGTCCCTCAAATAAGTCTGACACCAACTTCCTTAACCAAACAACTTCTTTGCTTACTTCACAACTTGCAATATATTCAACCTCAACACTACTCAAAGCAACAAAATCTTGCTTTCTGCTCATCCATGAGGATCATGGAGGATCCCAAGCTAAAACATCCTCCTATAGTGCTTCTTCCATCCTGCTCACTACCTCCCTAGTTGAAATTTGTATATCCAATCAAGTGGACCTCATTCCGTTTGTCATACTTCATGCAATAGTGCATTGTTCCTTGCAGATATCTTAGTATGTGCTTGGCTGCTACCCAATGATCATGCTTCAACTCCACTTGGAATTGACTGAGAACATTCACTACAAAGCATATCTCTGGTCGAGTATTCACCAAGTACATTAGTGAGCCAATCAATTGTTTATAGTTATACCTGGTAGGATCTTCTGGGATCGATTTAGAACTCCTTAGTCTTTTCAAGTTTTTGATCATCAGGATTGTCATTGGTTTGCAATCCATCATGTCAAACCTCTTCAACATCTCGATCACATACTTTCCTTGACCTAGATAGATCTCATCAGGTCCCTTTCCAGACTTCTAGTTCCAAATAGTAATGCATTAGCCCAAGATCCTTCATACCGAATTTTGTTCCTAGCCACTTCTTGCATTCTTGGATTCGACCTTCCACACCTGTCAAGAGAAGATCATCCACACACAGAAGAATAATCACAGGCTCACCTTTTACAACTTTGATGTAGAGATTCAGATTAGCAGAACTCTTTGTGAAGCCCAATCTTTGTAGGTATGCGTCGATCCTAGCATACCATGCCCTTGGTGCTTGCTTGAGGACATATAATGTCTTTGTCAACTTGAAAACATAAGTCTCTCCATCTTTGACTTCAAATCCAAAGGGTTGCTCTATATAGACTTCTTCATCAATTATGCCATTCAGTAATGCAGCCTTGACATCCATTTGATGTATATTCCATCCGATCGATGCTGCGAAAGAGACCGGTGAGCGTATAGTTGTATACCTTGCTATTGGAGCAAATGTCTCTTCATAATCGATGCCTTCTTGTTGAGAGAAACCCCTAGACACAAATCTTGCCTTGTACTTGTCAATACTTGCATTTGCTATATGTTTAATCTTGTATAGCCACTTGGAAGTTGCCACTGACTTGTTTTCAGGCCTAGGTACGATCTCCCAAACACCATTTTCATTATCGATTGATATTCTTCATTCATGGCATCCTTCCATTCTCTATGTTTGATAGCTTCTTCAAAGGTGAATGGTTCTGCATACCTTGAATATCTTTTGGGCTTCTTGCATTCTCTAAATGTGCCTTTAGCCTCTCCATGACCTTCTGCATCCAGTAATGTAGATTTCAACCAGTTAGGCCACTTTCTAGTCTCAGGGATTACCACAGGTTGTATAGGTTCATTGGGACCTTCATCTTCATGATTTGATTCTTCTTCCTCCCTAGTAACTTCCTCTTCAAATATCAGAAGTTCTTCATCATCGGAGTCCATAGGGAGGTCCTTTGATTTCTTGAATGTAATACTTTCATCAAATATCTCATCTCGACTGACTTCTATTCGATGTCCTTCCTTTATGTAGATCCTATAGGCCTTAGAAGAATTACTATAGCCAACAAATGTTCCCTTCATGCTTGATGGATCCAATTTCTTTCTCTTGTCCTTTGGTATATGAATATAGACAGGAACCAAAAATTCGTAGATGATCCACACTTGGTTTCATCCCAATTATTCTTCAGGAGTTAGGTTATTTAGTGACCTATGGGGACTTCGATTTTGAATGTATACAACTGTCTTCTTGGCTTCACCCCACAGAGATTTCGGCAAATCTTGATAGCATAGCTTTTACACTTTCTCCAATGGACCGATTCTTTTGTTCTGCAACTCCATTTTGCTCGAGATTGTATGGGACAATCAATTCCCTCTTAATCCTCGACTCCTTACAAAAGGCTATAATTTCCTTGGATGTGTATTCTCCTCCATTATCAGACCTTAATATCTTAATTCTCCTTTATGTAAGGTTCTCTACTTCAACTTTGAATTCTTGAAATTGATAAATACTTTATCCTTGGATTTCATTAAGTAAACCCAAGTATTCCTTGAATGATCATCTATAAATGTGACATAATATAGATGACCTCCAAGTGACTTTGGAGTCATAGGACCACAAACATCGGAACGAAAAACATCGGAACGAATAAGATCCAAGATTTCTTTTGACGTTGAAGAACTGCTTCCAAATAGTCTCTTGGTGTTCTTACCCAATGCACATCCCTTGCATACTCCTTCACGATCTTCTTTCAGTTCAGGGATGCCATTCACTATTGAATTTAGGGTTGGTAGAATTTTGTAATGACGATGACCAAATCTTCTATGCCAAAGTTCACAAGGACTAACTTCAATGTGAACCAAGGCTTGAGCAAAGGTAGTCAACAACTGGTAAAGTCTTCCCAATCATTCTTGCATCTTCTATGCTTGAGTTTTACCCCATACTACAACTTTTCCATCAATGAAAGCAACGCTATCACCCTTGCCTTCTAAACATGAAATGGAAAGTAAATTCTTGTGCAAACCTGGAACAAATAAGATATTGTGGAGATGAATGTTTGCTCCATTCTCTAGCTCAAGTGAAGTTGATCCAATTCCTCTCACAGGGTAGCTCTTATTGTCAACAAGCTCTACGAAGTAAGAGGAATTTCCTTTTGATAATATCTTCAGTTGCTTGTGTTGACCAGTCATATGTCTTGATGGTCCATTGTTGATCACACAAATATTCTCATCTTGAAATGTGCAGTGAGTGTTGAGAATAGTCCTCCATCCTTTGAAGATGTCTTGGTCACTTCCTTCTTAGAAGAGAATATGTGATCCCATGCTTCTTTGATGCCCTTCTTGAGTTGACTTGCCACCTTCGTACACTTCTTTAGGAATCTCTTCAATGTAGTAGAGATCTTCATTATGCCCTTAGTCAACCTTAGTTATGATACCATGTTGAGAAACCTATAGGGAAATAGATAGGATGATTTCTCTTTCTATTGTAAGTGCTTGTGATATCTTTTTACTTATTCTTACTTATTAACTTCTTCTCTTATTATTTTGTCCGTTTATCATCAAATAGCTACCAAAAACAAGAACAATAGTACACAAGTACACAGGATATAGGTTGTAAGCTAGGGCCAAAACTTCTCCCACTTGAGAGGAAAACCGATAAATCTCCTCTTTTTATAGATTCTTCAATTGATGAATTCCATGACCTCTAGACTAAGACCAATACCCTCTAAGACCAAGTCCAACCTTTCCTGATGATGTGCTTCCTTTGTCCAAGTCAAACCCAGTCAAATCTCTTCCAACAACGCAACTTCGACCCCCCCAACTTTAGAATTTCGGCCTCTACTGCAAGTCTGAAATTTTGAGCCCCCAACAACAGTCACTGCATCCACATGTGTGAGCGAAATTAGCCTTCCAAGGCCTTCCAACAACTTCGCTTGCCTTACGTCCTTGTCTAGAGCTAGTTGGTGACCTAATAGGTCCTCCTTCCAGCAAAATTGATCCTCTTCCAGCAGATAGAGAATTTCGACCTTGAAGAAGCAAACCCTAGCTTTCCTTATTCGCACGTGTGAGAGAGAATGAGCCTAGATACAATCTTTCTTTGTCCTCTTCCTTCTCTAGCCTTCTTGTCTGCCTCCTTTGCTTGAATGAGCGAGTGATGAATGTGGCCTAAGGAGGTCGAATTCCCTTCTTTATATAGGCTTCTTAAGGTGGACGTGGCTCCTCAAAATAGGCTGAATTCTTCGCTGCTAGGTCAACTTGGTCTTGAAGGGTATTTTGACACTTATTTACAAAAATAATTTTCTTTACAGGTTACAATGTGCCTGATGGGGTCTTCAACTTATGATAATAACTATTTTGAGTTCTTGACCTAGGACAAACCCTAGAAGCACTTAATGGGTTCTTGACCTCTAAAATAAAAGACAGACCTTGAGCATGAAACCGATGCTCCAATAATAATAATAATTTTTTTTCATTTTACAAAATACAAGAATCAAAAGTACATTTCATATTTATGAAGATCAAACATAGTTACACATTTTTCATCAAAATCTACTATATAAAGGCAACAACTCGACCTCACTTGGAGCACAACATCAACAAGTTCAATCTATAGTTGCTGGAGGTAGAAAAAGGTGCGAAATTCAAGGAAGAGTAAGGAAACCCTAGCGAAGAAGAAGGAGGTCTTTGGCAAGCATAAGAAGTTGGATTTTTCTCTCTTTATCTCACATGTGCCTAGTTGCTGGGTCGCTGAAAAGGCTGAAATTGCAGTACTGTAGCTGGGCCGAAATTCTGGAGTTGCTAGGGGCTGAAATTCTAGGTTGTTGCTAGGCTGTAGCTGCTAGACAAGAAGAGACTACAAAAGTTTTGCTGAATCATCTTGGAAGGCTGTCTTGGTGGAGGAGGAAGGCCTTTTGGTCAGGTCTAAGGTCTTGGTCCATCACAATTTGATTACTGGAAGAGTTTGATTGGGTTTCCCCTAGAGAGGGGTTTTAGCCCTGGTTGAGTGCCTACATTTGGTGTCGTTGATCTTCATGTTTTTGATTGGATGATTGCTTGATGAAAAGAAGATAAAAGAACATAAAGAAGATAATAAGAATACAAGAATAACACAAGTAATTATCAACATAAAAAAATCTTTCTGCCTTTCTTATTTTCTAACATGGTAATAGAGCTAAGGTGAAGAAGGAAGAAAAAGGTAGCTTGAAGATCTATTGAAAAAAAGAGGATCAAAGGAAGGTCATTAAGGAAAATGATTATATAAGAAGAGAAGCCTACTACCTATAGAGAATATGCCTACTACCTATAGAGAATATGTCAACTACAAAGAAGACAAAAAACAAGCTAGAAGGAACCTCCAATTACATGGCATGGGAAAAGAGGATAGATCTTATCCTTGCTAAGCATACAATTTTGGATCTTGTTCAAGGAAAAGTTAGGAAACCTACAGATGTTGTAGGAAAGGAGAAGTTCAGAGAAACCAAAATCTTAGTCATGAATCTGATAGTAGATGGAGTAAAGGACAACCTAATCTCATACATATCCAACATAGACACCACTCAAGAAATTTATGAAGCTTTTTCCAAGTTATTTACCATCAAGAACATTGGTCAGATAGATAGCCACAAGAATGAAATAAGGACAGTAAAGATGACAAAAGATGACACCGTGTTATCATATTTTGTAAAGATATCTAGAATAAGAGATGAACTCCAAATGAAGTTGTACCATGAAAATAACTCGTGATTGTTGTTTTTCAAGGTCTACCAAAATATTGGAGTGCTTTTGCATAATGAATTAGCAGTTGGAAGGATACTCGAACCTTTGAACAAATGTGGAATGGATGCAGTCAAGAAAAGACCCGCATATCATTAGTAAACAACAAGGAGGATGAAGATGAAAACACCTCTAATGTCTATTCTACTCCTAAGAAGAAGAAGGGAACATTCAAAAAGTTCAAAGGGCCAAAGAAAAAAGGTTGATCTAACAAAGATTGAGTGCTACAATTGTCACAAAATGGGACATTACAGAAGTCAATGTCTTGAGAAACCAAGGAACAAAAAGAGAGAGAGAACAAGCAAATGTTACTGATAAAGCTCCACCTAAGGGGAACATGATTGAAGAATTTGAAGTCAAAGACTTATACTATTAAGTATCCCTCAAAGGACTAGATTAAGAGGGAGCCTCCACTATTTCACCAAAAGATAAGTATTTTTTTCCTTGTTTCTTCTTTCATGTTTGGTTTCCTCCTTAAATCGAGATTTATTTGTATTGTACACTAATAACCTTCTCTTTATATTTTCCTTTGTAGGAAAACTTGCAAAATTTTCAGAGGTTATGGAGGAAACTTCAAAGGAAAGACTTGAATCATGAAAGAAGTTCTATCCCAAAGGAAGCCCTTCAAGAATTGATGTCCTACAAGGTTTGTTAAAGATCAACTCAAGGTATGTCGTAGACTACATGTTTTGTTAGAAGGTCCTCTTCATAGACAAGGTATGATTATTCTCTTTTGAAATTTTCTCTACATTACCTTACATATTTATGTAAGATTTTGAATCATAGAGATTTTTGTTAGGGTGATTAATCATTAGATTGATTCTACTCTCATTATACTATCTCTTGTCATTTGACTATTATTGCGAAACCCTAACCCTTAGGGTTCATTGTAAAACTCTAGCCTCTTGATGCTAAGGGTATGTCAATGTTGATAATGAAACCCTAGTCTACTTAGGGGTTGTCGATAAAGTTTAGAACATATGATGAAACCCTATTCTTTTGAAGTTTAGGGTTATGGTAATGTCATGGTAAAAACCCTAGTCCTTTAGCGTTTGTTGTTTCTAGGGTTTGGAGAATTAGGGTTTATGAACAAAATCCTTGCAATAATTATAGTAAGACCCTAGGAAAGAAATCCTAGGTGTATATTCTTCCTCATGATTGAAACCCTAGCCTGGTCAAAATTGTTGTACATCTAACTTTGATATATTGATGTTTATGTCTTGGGATTACCTAGTAGCTATTGATGTGAAATGCATCCTAGATATGTATATGCGAGTATGCTAACTTGATTGTTGATACTCATGTTTCAATTTGTGAAATCTAAGGTTTGTAACAAAACCCTAGTAGAGATTGATATTCTGGGACATGATGATATTATTATTGATATAATGATAAAATATAAGGTTTGCAACAAACACTAGTAGAGTTTGACATGCAATTCTAAAAGTATATTGTTGAAACCTTAGATGTATGATTGAATTGATATCTTGATTAAGTTGCTGATATCTAAGGCTTTATGTCTTAAAGATGGAGTCTAGGGTTTATGACAAAACCCTAGCAAGAAGTTGAGGTCTAGCATGTAAAAAGATGTGACCCTTGCAAATTATGAACCTAACTAGGTTTAGGTATTTGATGTCTAAAGTTTAGATGTTTTGATGCTTCCATTGTAATGATATAATTTTGATATAGTTAACTTCGTGCTTCTATATATTTGTATTTGGTTGTACTTGCTATTAAAGTTTTGCAGGTGCATAATCTTCAAGAAGTTGAAGATGTTCATAATTGTAGATGATAACAATGATGAACATGATGAAGGAAGATATAAGAATGATGATCAAGATGACCTTGATGCCATGAGAAAGAATGAAGCCTTGAAAGTTTGTAGTTTCTCCTATGTTATAAAAGAAGTAAGCTATTGACCACCCTAAGTTGAGAGGGAGCTTGGATAGAAGAAAGGGTATATCTCCCCAGTTAAGATGGAGGGTATATTTTGACAACCATACTGAATACCTTGAAGAAAGAATGAAACCGCAAAATGAATGAAAGTACTACAGATGGATTTGCTTGAGAAGTACCGAGGTTTTTTTGGTGTGATTGAAGAAATGAAACAAGAAAGCTTTTGACAAGTTGTGTTTAGATAACTTGATATTGATATAAGTAGCATCAGAATGATTGAAGACCTCGAAGGTTTGTGTTTTCCTGTATATATATTTGAAGGTTTATCACTGATTGGGGTTGTGATTATGCATGATATCTCCATAAAATGTTTGAATGTTTGAAGCATGCTGGTGGATAAATATCTATTTTAGTTGATAAGGAGAGATGAGGAGGACATCTGGTCGGCCTATGTGTTGATGTCTAGATCCTGAAGTAGGGAGAGTGGCATTGGTCATAGAGCTCTGACCTTGGATACACACCTAGATCCCTGGGTTGGTGTTAGAGTGGAAGATTGATGGTACCTATAGAGGCTGAAGCTTGGAACACACCTTAGTCCCACCCAATTAGAGTACCCTAGTCAAGTATCTAATCTGTAGCATTGCGTGTGCTATGACTCTTCATAGAGTATATCACTTTGAGATCTTCCATGTACCTCTGTATATATGTAATTATGAATACCTCCCTAGTTAAGAGGAAGTGTTGAAAAATGTAACTAGTGTCGGTCTTCATAATTGTATTTAAGTCAGGATGTAATGTATTTGTCAAAAGAAAGAAAATTGATTTTTTTATTATAAAAGAAATAGACTTATTAAAGCATGGGTTTCATGCTTGGGTCAATGGTTCTTAGGTCAAAGCCTCCATTGTAGGGTTCTAGGGTTTATGTCAAGTGTCTTTGTTCATGTGAATATGTAAAATATCCTTCTTGGGCTTCATCTATCAAAGTAAAAAATTATTTTTATTTAAAATAAGTCCTTTAGGCTTCCTTCACCAAGTCGACCTCAACCTGGACAAGACGACCTAATTGAGGGGCAAGATCTACTATATAAAGGTAGCAACTCGACCTCACTTGGAACACAACACCAACAAGTTCGATTTGCAGTGGCTGGGGGCAGAAAAAGGTGAAAAATTCAAGGAAGAGGAAGGAAACCCTAGTGAAGGAGGTCTTTGTCAAGCATACGAAGTCGATTTTTTCTCTTTTTATCTCACATGTACGAAGTTGCTGGGTTGCTAGAAGGTCTGAAATTGCAGTACTGTAGTTGGGCTGAAATTTTGGAGTTGTTGGGGGCCAAAGTTCTGGGTTGTTGCTGGAGTATAGTTGTTGGACAAGAAGAGACTACAAAAGTTTCGCTGAATCATCTTGGAAGGCTGACTTGGTGGAGGAGGAAAGTCTTTTGGTCAGGTCTAAGGTCTTGGTCCATCTCAATTTGATTAGTGGAAGAGTTTGACTGGTTTTTTCCTTATAGAGCGATTTTAGCCCTCACTGAGTGCCTACATCTGGTGTCATTGATATTCATGTGTTTGATTTGATGATTGCTTGATGAAAGAAGAACATAAAGAAGATAATAAGAATACAAGAATAACACTAGTAATTATCAACATAAGAAAATCTTTGTGCCTTTCTGATTTTCTAACATAGTGTTCCATTGAGTTTCTTGAATGGGGGGACACAAGAATGGGGAGAGATATAGGGGGGACATGTGGGAGTATCCCCAAATTTTAGGGAAATTTAGGGGAAAAGTGAGGACATCAAGGGGTGTGTGTGTATCTCACACACACACACATTATATAAAATTCAATTTCAGATTCAGTAATGAAATACATTGATTCATACACCATAAATGATTCAATGAAATAGAAATAGTAAAGTATTGTATACATTGATTTAAATTCATCATTCATTATTCTAGAATCTGATTGTTGATTGCCATGATTTCCTAGACTAATAATTTCTTCCAATGATTTCTTCATTCTTTATCTTGTGTTACTTTCATCATAAAGAAATTATACATAATTTTTTTTAGCAATAAAAACAATAATGATAGAAGGATCATGAGGAGACGACGAAACACAATAGACAAAATTTATCCTCGAAAAACCCCAAACTAGGGGAAAAACAAAACAACCTTTTCTTAGATAAATTTGTCCAATTCAAGAAGGAATACAATCTGTTTTTTTCCAATCAAATCAAGTCAAAATGACTAGTAATGAAACCTATGTCAAACATGGTCAAACTACCCTCAATTAGCCTTAGAAATCCGGTCTGCTGTGCCTTAGATATTTTGGTCTGCCTCAGAGAATTTGTCCTTGAAGTCTCCGACAAATTCATCCTTTTAATAGCCTCAGATTCGTCCTTTATTAGCCTTAGAAGATACCTTCTTGTGATTCAAATTGGATGCCCAAATGGAGAGGACAAATGCCAACATATAGATGTTGAATGAACCAAATTGGTGTGTCCCTTCATTGGGTTCGACTTGAAGGCCAACCTTACATTTGGAGGCAAAAATTCGAAAATTTAGAATTCGATTTTTCTTCTTCTTTTGCAGCCGACTTGGAATCTACATATATATTTATCATTTCTTGTATATATGGAGGGCTAAAACTTGATTACAAAGACCGACCATAGCTATAAAATTCAACACTGATTACTACTAGGCAAAATAGTAGATACAAAACTCTGAAGATTGGAATAGTAAAATGTGACAAGTCAAAGACTTGGTCTAAGGTCATCGATATCTAAAGTCAATAATGAAAAGTTAAAACTGTAAATGAACAATGGACAATGAACCGATGTTATCAAAACTAGACTGATCATCAAATTGTTTAACCACAAAATTGGGAACCTGAAAAAAAACCACACCAAAAAACCGATTGACCAAAAAATACATAAATATTCAATTTTTGAAAATATGTGTAAATATTCATGTGCGTCCATATGCATTGAAACAATTATAAACAAATATGCAAAGTTTCTGATATGTAGAGCAAGGCTGCATATAACAGGAATAGTACCAAGTGCAATCCATCTTTGAACAAAAAATGCACCAACAAGGAGGCTCTAGATAATCTCTGTAGTCCAAAAAACAATCATGCTACAACATATACCTACATATTATCAAAATCATTGCTTATAGTGGGATCCTCGTGTTAAATTGGCAACTAGGGCCAAACTCCATGTGGGTCAGCTTATTTATGGCAACTGATATTTTTATTGGACCCCTCTCATCGAGAAGTGTAGGATTGATCCAAAGATCATCCGATTTCGATATGTATTTATGGAGATATGAATTTATTTAGATTATGGTTTTATTATCTGGCGGACCAGCTCTTATGTAGGCTTTAGAAGCCCAAACGTCATGTCTATTGAACCTATACATTTTGGTATAAATAGAAGAGGATTTGAAGTCATTTAGACACTCTTCACGTGATCTCTTCTCCACGTCTGGGTTTTTGGAGAAGGAGAAAACGCCAAGAGTATTTGCTATGATGCCCTAGCCGCAGTAGCATAATGATCTAGATCTAAACACTGCTATGGAAGAAACCCTAGAAGCTGTCACTGTATATGCAGCAACAGGAAGGCTTAGGATCTCATAATACAGTCCAAGAAGAAACAACGTAGAACAGGAGGCAACGTGTAATCTGGGCAACGGTGGCATTATGGTGAAACGCAGTAATATTGAACGCTGTGATAAAAACGCAGTCCTGGCAATGTCTAGATTAAAGCAACAGTCAACGTGATGAAAATGCCGCAGATAGCATGGTAACACCTATACGCTGTGCATGGAACATATGTATGCAAACACTGTTCATGTTATATATCAAGCGCTGTTCATATAAGCTGTTCATGTTCATTTATACACAGTCATATGAATATGGAACCACGTATATATATGGAACCACGCTATACCTAGTCCATCCAACACACAACACTACCACGTAGTCTCAATGTTCACGCTGGATAGCTGTATGCAGTCATCACGTTGTCCACAGTCAATGATATACGTAGGAATAAATATGCGGGAATATATAACCGCTGGAATATATATGCAGGCATATATAATTGCTGGAATATATATGCCATCAAGCTGTAGTTAGAAACCCAGTCATAAGACCCACTGATATATAAAATACGCAATATTATATTTATGATGAATAGAACATAGAGATACGGGTCATATTCATTATGGACGCAATTATATGGAACGCAAAGATATACGGGTCATAGTCATTATGAATGTAGTCATATTTATGATGAATGTAAGTGCTGGTCATTGGACTGTAACATAAACGTTGGACGCTGGGCAGTAATATATACGCTGGTCCAGAATGAATATAAATTGTCATACGCAACAAATGTATGTGGTTGACAAAATGGACATATATACTCGCAAGTGAAAACATATAAATTGTTATATGGGCAGCATTTGGGCAACATGATATATAAGCAGCATAATGCTTGATGTATATAGGCAGTATTTGGGCAACATGATATATAAGCAGCATATGGATGCATGATGTATATGGGCAGCATCTGGGCAGCGTGATATGTAAGCAGCATGATGCATGATATATGAGCAGCGTGATGTATGATGTGCATGGGAAGCACGATGATGCATGGAGCATAGACAACATCATGATGAATTTAATCATGAGCATGGGCAGCTTGAT
This sequence comes from Pinus taeda, assembly GCA_000404065.3. Lineage (NCBI taxonomy): Eukaryota > Viridiplantae > Streptophyta > Pinopsida > Pinales > Pinaceae > Pinus > Pinus taeda. The sequence continues at coordinate 105,992 of APFE031192322.1, read as the reverse complement.
GATGATGATGGATGAGATCATGGACATGAAGGGTAGCATGATAAGATCATGGACATGGGCGCCCTGATAATAATCATGATTAGTGCAGCATGGTGCAGTATGGAGTGGTGCAGCAAGAGGACCAGATGCAACACGATAATAGGTATCAGTTGAAGCATAATGTCTTCAACTGATCTCATCGTTATACGAAATGATCTATGCTAGATCTAGATAAGTCAAAGTGTTGACTTCTGTTGTAAATGTACTCTCTCTCTTTGCTGAACTTTGAAGATAAAAGAAGATTTGATCAAAGGGTTTCTCCACACATTGTGGGGTTTGTCCCTGGCTCGCGCCACATCTTGTGTCCTCTTGTCTTGGCTTGTCTTCTGCGTTTTATATTTATGTTCTATCTGTAGTTTATCGTAATGCTGATGTGATTACTAACTGTGAAAATTTAAATAAATTGTTCTAGCATAGAACATACCTAATCTTAACACCTCGTCATCAATATCACCCTCTAAGCATAAAAAATTAAAATAAGATAGAAAATGTTTAACCTGTCAACTTAATATTTTGTTTGAGTGATGGAAATATTTTTACTAGGGTCATGACAAAGAAGTTGAGCAATCAATGCTACCAACATCGAGGTACATAGAGGGGTTGGTGATCTTGATTAACTGGCAGTTCCATATCGTCATACGTGATAGAATCCAATAGAAACGTTGCAATTCCCCCAATCCCGTAATCCTAAAAACTGTAAAGTCTGATGCATTTTGAGTGGGATTTTAATATTATTTTCTCCATAAGAATTCTAATGAGGTTGGAACCACTCTCAAACATCTTGAAACAATTAATGGTAATGTTAAAATTTTAAGTAAAAGGATGAAAATGAAAGATAATGTTTCTCCACATCTCCCTATTGGGGAAACAAGGGAAAATGTCTCCCCATTGTGGAGGATGCATTTTCCTAAAAGGGTTGCTTGTTGGCGTTCACCCTCAAAAAGCATTAGGAGCCCCCGTCTTGGGAGCGTGCGAAATGTGGGAGCACACCTACTACCCTAGGAGATGCATCCCCATGGAACACAACAAAAATATAAAGGATCCATATCTGATTCCGTGCAACTTAGAAGTTGATTCAAGTTTGAGAATATCATTGATTGTTGTTTTTGAAAACATTATGCATCAGGTTGACATTTATTATTGTAGTTTCACCATTACAATAATAGAGAGATTATGAATGAGGTGGTCTATGTTTCACTCGTATATCTTTTGGTCAAAAAAGCAGAGAGTTCCATGAAAGATTTGTGATGTTGCACGCAGATATAGTGTAAAGCATGATAGACTTGTGACAATGATTATTTGTTGGTAGTTTGGTTGAATTTGCATTTGTTAATGTTTATGATTATGTCATCGATAATATATATATATATATATATATTATATATATATATATATATATTATATATATATATATAATATATATATATATATTTGTAGGGTCTGTAGAATGTAGACATGTGAACGCTAGTTTAATTGTATAATTCCTATTTTCTGTGACACTAATGTTGAAAAAATGTAACTAGGTTCGGTCTTCATAAATGTCATTGCAACCTGTATCATTATGTATTTATGTAAAAAGAAAAAAGAAGAAAAATAATTTTATTATTATTATTATTATTATTTTATTAGATAAGAATGTTCTTCATGCTTCTAGGATTTGTTGAGTCAAAGAGTCAAAGTCCTATTTGGACCTATTGTAAAAAAAAGAAAGGAAAAAGTATTTTTCAAATTGAAGCTTGGGTCAAAATTGCCCCTAGATGCCAAGTCGGTCCTACCTGTCAAGTCGACCCCGCCCCAAAATACATGTCTATTCGAAGCCCTCTGGACAATATAAATAGAGGAAGAGCTGAGCTCATTTGGACACATATAATTCACATGATCTATTATGATATTTCACAGAAGGAAAGAAGGCCAGACTCTGAAGTCGACAATAAAAAGAAGGGATTAGATTTGTGGAAGTTCTGCCTTTACATATCTCTTATTGAAGGATTATTTCTGATGCTGTACATGTTGCTGGTCTCCTAATGTTGATGGATTTGCTGTGCAAAAGGAGGGTTTGACTTGGCATCTAGGGGATTGGAGTCTTTATGTGGTCATGGGTCTTGGATATCTCACTTTGATTTGATTTTATAAGAAGAGAAATTTTCTGGGTTTTCCCCTTGGAGGGGTTTTGCCCTAGGTTGGAGCCTATATCTTGTGTTCTTTATGTTCTTGTGATTTTCATGTTCTGTACGTTTGATTATTGTTTGATGAAGAAGGACATAATTAAATTAATAAGAAGCCAACAAGTTTCACAAACAATTATCAAAGAAAGAGAAATCTAACCTAATTCATAAACCTCCCAATTTCTCAACATGGAATTAGAGCTTAATGTTTGAAGAAGGAGGTTTGAAGATCACTTTTTGTTGGCATCTTTGAAGAGGACTTTGTGGAAACTCTAATCAAAATATCTGATCCTGTGAAGTTTGCACTACTGTTGAAATCGATGGTTCTCTAGTTTGTAGCATAGCTCACTGTGAAGGCACATATAATTACAATGTTTTACAATGGCACAAATATATAATTTTGTATGAACAATGGGCTCTGTCTCACATGCTGTAGAGCGTAGTGTTTAATATTGTTTACAATGATTCACATTCATCTTCTACTTGTTAATTTTTAGGGCTATATTGTTCATTGCTTTAGATAATTGGTTTTACAACATTTTTCATCATTTACATATTGCATTCACTCCATATCATCATAACATCATTAGTAATTATGTAGAAAGAACTGTTGAAATTACGATGTTCTATGCTGTAAACAATTACTAATTAGTTAAGCCGTTGTAGATAGAACTTAAACCAATTGCACAAACGAAGACAACTAAGGACAAGATAAGACACAAAGAATTTAGGTCCAATGGCTAGGGAAAAACCCACAAGGGGTAAACCCAACCAAATTCTTCTTCTATTCGATATCAATTGTTTAGCAGAGATACAAAGTACAATGAGAGAACAAGAGAATGAGTAAGTTCACCCAATTCTGAACAAGCTGTAGCATGAAGTCACTGGTAGCAAACACTGAATCAACCTTCAAGTTTTGCTCTTACTCTCCAAGTCTCTCTCTCTCACAATCATCTTCAAGTCTCTCCTAATCTCTTCTCAAGTTCAAATCCTTCTTTCTCAATGCACAAGTAGTGAGAATGAGATTATATGAAGTACATATATAGGAGGAGCAACAAATTCTGGTCATAAAGGAGGAGCAATACACATGCCTTGAGGAGGACTTACATATGCCATTTAGGGAGGTACACATGCCTTTGTAACTCATGCCATTAAGGAGGTATGCATGCCTTTGTAGCTCATGCCATTAAGGAGGGAATGTAACATATGCATTAAAGAGTGCGTAAGAGGAATCTTTTATGACATGCTTTAATGAGTGTGTAAGAGAGAGTATAACATATCCATTAAGTGAGAGAAAATAACATATGCATTAATTGAGGGGAGTTACATTGACATGATTGAGAGACATGGATTTGTTTTTCATAATAATAATAATAATATTGATCATTAAGTAAAAATTGAACAATTAAGATTGATTAAGGATAAGTGATTTTCCTTCATCTATACTTGATTACCATTTGAAGCAAGGTGATTTACTATTTTTGGAAAGTCACCCTAGAATTGTTAGAAATTAGATTTTATGCAAGGAAATTCATCCCTTAGCTGCCAATTTTGAACCTCTCAGCTAGGGAGGATTTTTTTGTTTTTTGTTTTTTGGTAAATTGAAACAAGGATCTTTGCTTTGGAATAATGATGTTATAATCTAATGAAGAATAATCATCCGTCACCCTATATTCACTTGGGGGGGATTACCACTTGCCAACATATGACAAGGATCTCGCACAACCAAGTCTGATCTTTGCTTGGGGGGATTACCACTTGTCAAGGATCTCTGATTTGGAACAATGATGTTATAATCCAATGAAGAAGAATCATCGTAGGGGAGATTCATCTGTCACCCTATATTCACTTGGGGGGGATTACCACTTGCCAACATATGACAAGGATCTCGCACAACCAAGTTTGATCTTTGCTTAGGGGGATTACCACTTGTCAAGGATTAGTCACAAGAAATTCTCTGCTTGGGGGGATTACCACTTGACAAGGATCACACACAATGAAGTCTCATCTTTGCTTGGGGGGGTTACCACTTGTCAAGGATCACACACAACCAAGTCTTTGATTGGGGGGTTAACCACTTGACAAGGATCACGCACAACCAAGTCTCATCTCTGCTATCCATGACCACCCCCTCTAGGAAGGGTCACATCTGTCAGTGCAAGCGGCTCTCTGAAAACCAAGAACCTCCCTTTCAGCAAAGGCTTGGTAAGAATGTTTGCTATTTGATCATCAATAGCAATATGATGGTGTCTCACTGCTCCTCTTTGCACTATATCCCGGATATAGTGATATTTGATATTAATGTGGTTGGACTTGTCATGGAACACAAGATTTTCAGCAAGTTGAATCCCACTCTTATTGTCACAGTAATTACTATTGTATCTAATACATGCTCAAACAACTCTCCAAAGAGCTTCTTTAGCCATACTGCCTCACAACTAGCCACGCTAGAAGCAATGTACTCAACATCAATCGTGCTAAGGGCTACAAACTTTTGTTTTCTGCTCATCCAAGATATCATGGTAGATCCTATGTTGAAGCAACAACCATATGTGCTCTTTTTGTCGGTAGACTTACCAACCCAGTCAACATCAAAGTACCTATGTAGTCTTACATCTCCGACTGTATATCTCAATCTAAGATTGATGGTCCCATGCAGGTATCTCAACACATGCTTTGCAGCAATCTAGTGTGCATGTGGTGGCATAATCATATACTGGCTCAAAGTATTGACTGCAAAACATATGTTTTGTCTAGTGTTCACTAAGAACATTAGTGCCCCAATTAATTGTTGATATTCAGAAGGATTAGCCAGATCAAGTCCTGCAACTTCACCACATCACTTCTTGAAATTCACCCGCATTAGAGAATTCGTGGACTTACATTCTGTCATGCCAAATCTTTCTAGTAGCTTGACAACATATTTTCCTTGAGAAAGGAAAATTTCACTAGGTCTCTTCCATACATCGAGGCCCAGAAAGTAGTGCATCAAATGAAGATCTTTCATTTCAAATTCAAAAGCTAACTCCCTCTTAAACTGGAGGATAAGAGGTTCACCACCAGTAAAAAATAAATCATAAACATATAATACCAAAATCAAAGGCATACCTTGGATTGTTTTGAAGTAAATATTTGGATCAACATGGTTTCTAGTAAAACCAAGCCTCAACAAGAAGCTATCAATGCGAGCATACGAAGCTCTGGGAGCTTGCTTCAACCCATAGAGGGATTTCTTTAGTCTACATACATGAGTTTCCCAGTGATGTACTTCAAAACCTTGTGGCTGTTCCATAAATACTTCTTCCTTGAGGAAGCTATGCAGAAAAGCGGTCTTCACATCCATTTGGTGAAGAGTCCATCCTTGGCTAGTAGCTAAAGCTACAATAGGTTGAATGACGATGTGTCGGGCAACAGATGCAAAAATATCATCGTAGTCTATTCCCTCTTTTTGAGAGACCTCTGGGCACAAATTAGCTTTATATTTTTCAATACAACCATCAACACCATGCTTAATTTTATATAGCCATTTAGAAGTCACAACTGACTTACCTTGGGGTCTTAGAACTACTTTCCATACATCATTATGAATGATGGACTCATATTCTTCAGCCATTGCATCTTTCCACACTGGATCTTTCACAACTTCTTCAAAGTTGCATGGTTCAACTTGAATAATGTTGCTCATGGCTACAACATATCCCTGAAAGTGACATGGTTTCTTGCTTTCTCTGAAGGTTCCTCTGGGGGCAACATGTTTATCAACATCTTGAAGAGTATCATGAAGCCATAATGGTCTTTTTCTAGCAGTTGGATCACATGGAGGAGGATCCAAGGAGTCCATGGGATCCTTGGGTTCATCAGCAAGATCAATTTCGACCTCGAGATCTTCTTGTATTTCAACTACATCATATTGTCTATCAATATTAGTAGTAGGAAGAGGAGTGTCTCTTGCCTTTCCAAGAGCTGCATCTTCATCAAATGTTACATCCCTGCTAAACTCTATATTTCTTGACCAGGTATGTATATTATGTAACTTTTAGAATTCTCACAATAACCATCAAATGCACCTTTCTTACTTGAAGCTTTCAACTTGTTCCTCTGTTCTTTTCGCACATGGGAGTAGACAGGATAACCAAAGATACTCAGGTGCCCAACTTCAGGCTTTTCACCGGTGAAGACTTCTTCATGAGTCTTGTTGTTTAAGGCATGGTGAGATCTATTTTGGACGTAGACAACTTTCTTAGCAACTTCTCCCCAAAGGAACTTTGGTAATTTTTGATCATGCAACATAGCTTTGACTGCTTCCATGATAGTTCTATTCTTTCTTTCAGCCACACCATTTTGTTTTGGGTTATCTGGTACAATGGTCTCTTTCTTGATTCCAACTTTTTTGCAGAAGTCAATGAAATCACTGGAAGTGAACTCTCTTCCATTGTCAGATCTGAAGATTTTGATATGTTTTCTAGCTTGTTTTTCTAATAGAGTTTTGTAGTCTTTAAACATGTTAAATGCTTGACTTTTATTTTTCAAAAAATAAATCCATTTCTTGCGAGAAAAATCACCTACAAAGATTATATAATACAAGTAGCCACCAAGAGAAGTTACAGGCATAGGTCCACATAAATCAAAATGTATAAGCTGAAGTACTTGACTAGTTTTGCTTTTGCTTGAAGGAAATGGTCATTTGGCTTGCTTTCCCCTAGTGCATTGTTGACAAACTCCATCATGGTCTACTCTAATATCCAACATTCCAAAAACAATCTTTTTCACACAAGGTAATGATTTATGGTGCAGAGGAGTGAACCTATGGTGCCAAAGTTCACTGATGATCGTTGTCGTGGATCAGTGAATGAATTGGTCTTCCATTGACATTGTACAGGCCTTCATATCTTGATCTTAGAGTGAAGGCATCTCTCATGCTAGATCTCATCGACCAAGTGAGAACTTTACCATTTATGAAATCAACTTTCATCCCCTTATCTTCTAAAGTAGATATGGATACAAGATTCTTTTTCATACTAGGTGCATACAAAACTTTTAGAAGTGAAATAGTTTTACCTTGATCCAAATGGAAAGAAACATAGACATATCTCTTTATAGGATATGTAGAGTTATCTCTAAGAATGATTTTCAAATCTGTCTCCCTCTCAACCAGATTTGATAACACTTCTTTATAACCAATAAAGTGCCTTGAAGCACCACTATCAACCAACCAACTATCACAAGAATCTGCAGGAGAGGAACTAGAAAGAGCAAAAACAAGAAAGTATTCAGATTGTGTTTCAGCTGCGTTGTTGTCATACATTGGGTTCCTCGAAGAAAGATAACTTTCTTTACGGGAAAAAGGAGCTTCTCTTCTTCTTTTATAATCAGATTAGTTGGAACAATTGTTGTAGTTCAATCTTGGTGCTCTTCTGCTTTCTGGATTGTTACAGACATAGTGACCATACTTATGGCAATTGTAACATTGGACTTTTGACAAGTCTTTGTTCCATTTGAAGGAACTGTTGGATTTGGTTGCATGCTTTCTCGAACAGTGATGGCCTCTTCTTCCTTTCTGCTTCTTACCTTGGAAAACAAAAGCAGTAGGTTTTCCCTCATGCTTAAGAATTTTTCCTCTGGAAATCTTTGTGCCTCTTCTTGTTGAAGAATGTAACTAGGTTCAGTCTTCATGATTGTATTTGAGTCATAATGAAATGTATTTATCAAAAGAAAGAAAAATATTTTTATTATTATTATTAATATAACTTATTAAAGTATTGGTTTCATGCTTGGGTCATCATGTTTTAGGCAAAATCCTCGTTGAGGACTTCTAGGATTTATTCTGAGTCATTCGAGTCATTGTCCATCTAAAGAGACCCTTCTTGGGCTTTTGGATGATGTAAAAAGATTTATTATTGAGTCAAAAAAGGTATTTGTCACCTCCACACCATGTCGGCCTCAAGGAGATCAAATCGACCTCAAACAGGGGAATTCAACATCACCAAAAGCCTACATTTTGAAGCAGTTCAAATTCATTTGGAGACATATCTCACACAAGTTTGATATCTAAGAGAAGTAGGAAGAAAAGGTGTGAAATTCCAAGAGAAGGAGGAGAATTACGGGAAAGGACAACATCAGAGTTTTTGGGTCATCTCTCTCGCTGAGACGTGTGGATTTCCTGGTCTACTATTGGAGGGTTGAATTGCCGCTGTTGGATCAAAGTCTTTCTTCTGGGTCGAAGTATTTGTTGGGCTACTATTGGGTCGAAATTATGCTGGATCGAAGTTGCTGCTGCTAGGTTGAAGTTGTTGTTGAAAGAGTTATTATCTACAGATGGAAGAAAGGGCTGACTTGGTGTGGAGGAAGTCTATGTCTAGGTCAAGTCTTGGATTATCTCGTGAAACTATTAAGCAAGAGTTGTTGATTGGGTTTTCCCCTAGATAGGGGATTTTGCCGTGGCTGTCCGCTTACATTCGATGTCTGTGATCTTTATGCTATTGTTTTGGTAATTACTTGATGAACTAAAAGACAAAAGAAGAACATAAGAAAAACCATAAGAATATCACAAGTAATTATCTATATAACGAAAATCTTTTTGCCTTTCTAATTTTCTAACATGGTATCAGAGCTAAGGTGAAGAAGGGAAAGAGGCAGCTCAAAGATCTATTGAAAGAAGAATAAGGAGTTCTAAGAAGCTTTGAATAAGGGTCATCAAAAGGGATCATATAAGAAGTCAAGTCTATCATCTTCGAGGACAATGTCTAAACTCAATGAAGGGAGAAAACAAATTAGAAGGAGCATCCAACTACAGGGCTTGGAAAAAGAGGATAGACCTCATTCTCGAAAAGAATAAAGTTTTGGATCTAGTCAAAGGAAAGGTAAAGAATCCTACTAATGAGTCAAGTGATGCAGAAAAGGAAAAGTTTAGGGAAATAGAAATATTTGCCATGACTCTAAAGGTGGATGGAATAAAGGATAACCTCATCCCCTATGTATTCAACATAGACTCTGCTCAAGAAATGTACGAGGCATTATCCAAATTATTCACTATCAAGAATCTTGGTCAAATAGCAAGTTTTAAAAATGAACTAAGATCTATTAAGATGACAAAGGAAGACACTGTGGCATCTTTCTTTGTGAGAATAGCCATATTAAGAGATGAACTCTAGGCAATTGATGAAATAGTACCAGAGAAATAACTTATAATCACTGCACTTCTAGGTTTACCAACATCATGGAATGCCTTATCAGGTCTCAACAGTTGGAAGGAGACTCTTACATTCGAACAACTATGGAATGCATGCAGTCAGGAAGAAGTCAGAATTTCTCTAGTAAGCAATGAAGATGAAGAATAAAAAGTCTCAAATGCCTACTCCACTCATCACAAGAACAAAGGACCATTCAAGAAGTCTAAAGGACCTAGAAGGAAGATAGACATATCCAAAATTGAATGCTACAACTGTCACAAGATAGGTCACTATAAAACTGATTGTCCTGAAAATCTGAGAAATAGAAAGAGAAATATAGATAATGCAAATATTGCCGAAGAAGGATCTCCAAAGAAGCACAAGTCTGAAGAATCATAAATAAAGGACTTATACTACTAAGCCCTTCTACTCTAAGTCTTTGATTTGTTTTGTATTTTGATTTCTAGAACTTATAGGTTTAACATTCTTTGGAAAAACATTGTTGAATTGTTTTGTTAAAATTATAGGTGTTGCTTGAGATTGGATTAAGAGGCAGCCCTCACCATTTTCCAAAAATAAGTATCTTACTCGTATTATCTTTTATATTTGGTTTACCTTTTCTTATCTAGATGTGTTTACACTAGATGCTAATAACATTTCTTTTTATATTTTCCTTGTTTAGGAAAAGCTTGCTGATATGCTCATGGGATATGAAGAAGATCTCATAAGACAAAGCATTGAAATTAATGTCCTATAAGGTTTGTCTAGAAAACAATTCAAAGGTATGTTTTAGATCATAAGTTTTGTTCTCTTCGTGATAAAGGTATATTCATCTGCTTTACATTACTAACAAGTGTTATGTCTAGGACCTTTGAATCATAAATATTCTTGTCTGGGAGATTAATCATCCAATTGAATCTACTGTCATTAAAACCATTATGTTTGTGGAACCTTAATAGGTTCCTTATAAAACCCTAACCTAAGGGTATGCCAATGCTATTGTGAAAAATCCTAGTCTACTTACGGTTATTGATGAAATCTAGAAAATACTATTCTTATGATGTTTTGGGTTTTAATGGCAATGTCATGTTTGGAGTTTTAATATTGCTATGAAAACCCTAGTCCTTTAGGGTTGGATGGTAAAGTGTTCCTAGACCTTGAGGTTTTGGTAAATTAGGATTTATGAGTAAAACCATTATGTATCGAGAGTTAGCTCCTAGGAATAAAACCCTAGGTGTATGTTTATCTGTCTGATCAAAACCCTAGCCTATTCAAGATTGTTATATGTCTGACTTTAAATGTATTGATATTTGTGTCTTAGGTTTGTCCTATATATGTTATGAAATGCTTGTGCATGATTATCCTAGATATTTATTTGTGCTAACCTATTTGTTGATAAGTTCTAGGGTTTGTAACTAAGCCTTGGTAAAAGTTTGATATTCTAGGATATGATGTGGTGATGTTGGTTCCATTATGATGATAAAATCTACGGTTTACAACTAGTAGAAGTTGGTCATATTGTTGAAACCTTGTTATGATTGATTGTTGACATCTAAGGCTTTTGTCTCATGAATGGAATCTAGGGATTGCATTAAATTCTAGTAGAAGTCTAACATATGAATTCTAAAGTTGTTAGATGCATTATAAGTGTATTTGTTTTGCTTCTAGGGTTTGCAATATATTATAGTAGAGTGTCATTTCTCTGGAATAAATATTGAGGCCCTAGATATAATGAGATTGATATCTTGATTGAGTTTCTAATGTGATATAAGGGTTATATCCTCATTTGCGCAAAAGAAGTTGAAGTCTAAAAGTATGTGTCAATTACTGTTTGTGAGCCTAACTAAGTTTAGGTATTTGTTGTCTAAAGTCTAATGCTTCCATTCTGATATAGTTAAGTTCATGCTTCTAAAAGTATGTGTCAATTATTGTTTGTGAGCCTAACTAAGTTTAGGTATTTGTTGTCTAAAGTCTAATGCTTCCATTCTGATATAGTTAAGTTCATGCTTCTATATATGTATTTGGTTGTACTTGCTATCTAAGTTGTGCAGGTACATAATCTTCAAGATGCTAAAGATATTCGTAAGTAAAGTTGATTTGGTTGATAAAGCATGATAAAGGAAGTTGTATAAATGATGATGATCAAGAAGGATGGAAGCCAATGAAAGATTCTCCGATGCCATGAAAAGAAGATGATCTCCCTAAGTTAAGAGGGAGCTTGGATAAAGAAAAGAGTATATCTCCCGAGTTGAGAGGGAGGGCATATTATAGTCATGATGGATACCTTGAAGAAACAAATTGGAGAATGAAGGAAAGCAAGATTTGGTTGCTGCATGTGAAGTAGGAAAGGAAGCTGAAGAGGAAACCCTTGTCGAGATTTGTTTGGGAAGACTCTAAATCCTACCAGGATAAATTGTGAAGCAGCATCACGCATCCAGAAGACCTCGAAGGCTTGTGTTTACTTATGAGTATTTGAGAAGTCGTTGGGGTTGCGATTGTTCAAGTAAATCTCCCAAAGTTTGAAAAACATGCTTGAGGTTAGAAGTATTTGATGAGGCAGTGTGTGTGTAAAATGCCTGGGAGGACATCTGGTTGACATATGTATTGATGTCTAGATCCCGAAGAGGGAGGGTGGCGTTGGTCATAGAGCTTTGACCTTGCATTACGCCCCTAGATCCCCTGGTTGATTGTTAGTAAGTAAGCCTAATGGTACCTAGAGAGGCTGAAAGTTTTAGTCCATCTTAGTCCCACCCGGATAGATTGCCCTAGTCAGGAATCTAGTCTGAGGCACTGTTAGTGCCTAAACTCTTCGTGGTTCATGTGTTTTGAGATCTTCAATGTACTTGTATATGTATGTATGAATACCTCCCTAGTTAAGAGGGAGTGTTGAAGAATGTAACTAGGTTCGGTCTTCATGATTGTATTTGAGTCATAATGAAATGTATTTATCAAAAGAAAGAAATAAAATAATTTTTTATTATTAATATGACTTATTAAAGCATGGGTTTCATGCTTGGGTCATCATGTATAAGGTCAAAGTCCCCATTGAGGACTTCTAGGATTTATTCTGAGTCATTAGAGTCATTGTCCATCTAAAGAGACCCTTATTGGGCTTTTGTATCTTGTAAAAATATTTATTATTGAGTGAAATAAGGTATTTGTGACCTCCACACCAAGTAGGCCTCAAGGAGATCAAGTCGGCCTCAAACAGGGGAATTTTACCTCACCAGAAACCTATATATTGAAGCAGTTCAAATTCATTTGGAGACATATTTCACACAAGTTCAATATCTAAGAGGAGGAGGCAAAAAAGTGGTGAAATTTGAGGAGAAGAAGGAGAATTGTTGGAAAGGACAAGATCGAAGTTTTTGAGTCATCTCTCTCTCAGACGTGTGGATTTTCTAGTCTACTATTGGAGGGTCAAAGTGTTGCTGCTAGATCAAAGTCTTTTTGCTAGGTCGAAGTATTCACTGGGCTACTATTGGGTCGAAATTCTGCTAGATCAAAGTTGTTGCTGCTAGGTCGAAGTTGCTGTTGCCGCTAGGTCGAAGTTGTTGCTGAAAGAGGTATCATCTATAGAAGGAGGAAAGCGCTGATACGATGTGGAGGACGTCTGTGTCTAGGTCAAGAATCTTGGATTATCTCGTGAAACTATTAAGAAAGAGTTGTTGACTGGGTTTTCTCCTAGATAAGGGTTTTTGCCCTGGCAGTTCGCCTACATCTAGTGTCTGTGATCTTTGTGCTATTGTTTTGGTAATTACTTGTTGAACTAAAAGACAAAAGAGGAACTTAAGAAAAACCATAAGAATATCACAAGTAATTATCTATATAAAGAAAATCTTTCTATCTTTCTGATTTTCTAACACTTTTTGACTACACTTTCCCAAGAGCTCATCAAATGTTGGAAACTTGTCATTGTTGATGACGGTGGTAATAAAATTTTCCCAAAATGGAGAAAGACCTCCAAGTGTAATCAGCACAAGCTCCTTATCAGATACAATTTTATCAATCGTAGACATCTAATATTTAATTTTAGAGATCCTCATAAAGTATGCTTGAATGGTCTCTCCTCTGTTCATCTTCATACCATTGAGCCGATTCTTCAAAGCAAGAATTTGGCTCAAGTTATTCACTTGATACATTCCAATCAACTTATCGTATATTTTTTTGGATTTCTTCAAGTTGGAGACAAAGGTGATGAGATGGTCTCCAAGAGAATCAAGGATAATCTTTTTAGGCTTGACTTCTCCTTTCTTGTATCTAGTCCTGATAGCAGCATTAGAGTTATCTGTTGGTTTTGCTATCTCTCCTTCAACATACTCCAGTACATCATGTTCCTCAAAAGTGATATCCAATCTGGCCTTCCAAGGGAAGAAATTCGAAGCATCAACCAACTTCTCTTCATTTTTAAAGTAAGAGGAAGACATCTTAATTTGCTCAACAAATTTTAGCAACAAGTAGAAGGAGCAACAGGTAATATTTCAGCAGCAAATAGGAAGCGAAAATAAGAGATATTTCAGAAGAAAATGAGTTGCAATAAATGAGAAGAGGTATTTCACAGCAAATGAGATATTTCAGCAGCAAATAGGGAGGGACAACAAGTAATATTTTAGCAAAAATTGAGCGAAAACTACAAGGGACAACAAGAGATATTTCAAGAGAAAGTGAGTTGCAAATAGAATGGACAACAAGATATATTTCAACAGAAAATGAGTTGCAAATAGAAGAGACAGCAAGAGAAATTTCAGCAAAAAATAGTCTTTCCAACTCTCTTTCTCAAGTTCAAATCCTTCTTTCAAAATGCAGAAGTAGTGAGAATGAGATGATATGAAATACGTATATAGGAAGAGCAACAAATTATGGTCGTAAAGAACAAGCAATACGCATGCTTGAGGAGTTACATATGCCATTTAGGAAGGTACACATGCCTTTGTAACTCATGGCATTAAGGAGGGAATGGATGCCTTTGTAACGCATGCCATTAAGGAGGGAATGTAACATATGCATTAAAGAGGGCGTACGAGGAATCTTTGATGACATGCTTTAGTGAGTGTGTAAGAGAGAGCATAACATATCCATTAAGTGAGAGAGAGTAACATATGCATTAATTGAGGGGAGTTACAATGACATGATTGAGAGCCATGATTGGGAGAAATTAATTTCCTTTTAATAATAACAATATTGATGATTAAGTAAAAATTGAACAATTAGGATTGATTAATGATAAGTTAAGTGATTTTGCATCATCTACACTTGATTACTGATTGAAGCAAGGTGATTTACTATTTTTGGAAAGTCATGTTTGAAATGATAGACATGACTTTTTATTTTCGAAAAGTCACTCTAGAATTGTTAGAAATGAGATTTTATGCAAGGAAATTCATCCCTTAGCTGCCAATTTTCAACAAGAAAAAATAACATCAACAATGTAGCAAAGCAATAAAGAACAATAGGAAAAAAGCATACACAATAGACACACCAGTGGTTAGGTCAGGGACTAGGGCAAAACCCCACAAGGTGGAAAACCCAACCATATTCTTCTTTTAGATATTCATCAAATGTTCAGCTGAGTTTAAAGTACATCCATAGTGAGATACATCATTACAACAAGCCTCCTAGGGCTAATCCAAGTCAGTGCACAATTTCGATTGTGAACTGACTTTCGATAACCAAATGAGTCCAAGAAAGATTTTTCCATATCACTGTTATAAGAAACAATATCATCATCAAGCGTTGTTACATCTGTTGGGCTATATCAAGTCACTACCATACATACTAGGTCATCATGGGGCAAGGTCACTGTTATATTGTTATGAAACCAGCTCACAAAAAGATAGAAAAGAGAGATGAACGCCTTAGAAATAAGCCTCTTCGAGGGGACAACCTCCTTTACATTACACAAATGAACAATTCTTGGATGATACAAATGACAAGACCTCCTTTCTATATGTAGGAGTCAAAGGGGTCATAATATAATCAAAGCCGACATAACAATAATAATGTAAGGGCACAATAATAACAATAGTGGGCTTCTATGGGGCACAATAATAACAATATGGGGACT
>APFE031192322.1:65875-89370 GCA_000404065.3 Pinus taeda | reverse complement strand
CAACAATATAATAAGGGGGTTGTACTAATAACAATAAGGGGTTACACTATAATATAGGGACCTAACATGCCCCTCTCCTTCAAAAAGTGTTGTCCTCAACTCTTGCGTAGTTCTTGATGCTTTGTATAAATTCTCGTCCTCCCATGTGGAATCTTCTGCGGGTAAGTTCTTCCACTTGATGAGATACTCTGAAACTGATTTATTTCGTGGCTGTTGATTTCTCGGTTCTGTGACTGCTTCAGGTTCCAATATGATTTTTCCTTCCTTGTCAAGTTCTCGCAATACTGTTTGAATTGGGATCTTCTACAACTTTTGAATGAGTTCCCACTCCTTTGGGCATATGGATATCTGTAAGGCTTGATGTTTGGAGGAACACTTACTGGAATCAAATGAATAGCATGATCATGATCACGAATAGGTGGGAGGCCTTTGGGAGTCTCAAATACCTTGGAATTATTGTCCAAAACGTTTTAGAGATCTGGAGAAATACATGATTTCGATGTGGGATCCTCTAGTGAACATAATTGTGCAATTACGCCCTGTTGTTCTTTATGTAGAAGCTTTGTCATGCTGTTAGAGTTGATTATCTTTCCAAGTTTTCCTTCGATACCCCTCAATTCAGCTTCCTTTACTTCCCAAAAAAATTCAAGAAAAGTTCTTGAAAATTAAAGGCTATCATACCCAAAGATTGTAGCCATTGGACTCCTAGTAAAACATCAGCACCACCCATTGGAATGGAAAGAATTGGGCTATTCAATACATATTCTCCCATGGATAGCTTGATATTATGGCACTTTCCAGAGCAATTTATGGTTCCTCCACTTGCAACCACCACTTGACACTCTAGTGCTGGATATAGGAAGCAATTCCATTCCTTGGCTATCTTACAGTGAATAAAATTATGGGTATTGCCCGAATCAATCAACACTATTACCTTTTTCTTCTTGATATGTCCTTCTATCTGGATAGTTTGAGGAGTGGTAATTTCTTCCAATGCATTACAAGATATGGTCGGATTCATTTCTTGATGCTCGATGTGATCTTTCAATTCTTGAACATTTTTCTGCTTGATATGTCCTTCTATATTGATAGTTTGAGGAGTGGTAATTTCGTCCAATGCATTACAAGATATGGTCAGATTCATTTCTTCTTTCTTGATGTGATCTTTCACTTCTTGAACCTTTTTCTTCTTGATATGTCCTTTTATCCTGAGAGTTTGAGGAGTGGTAATTCTTTCCAATGCCTTACAAGATATGGTCGAATTTATTTCTTCTTTCTCTAGGGTGGGTTCCTGGTGTATATCCTCTTCTTTTGATGTTTCTTGATCCTTTTCTTCCTCCTCTTCATACTCTATGTAAAATAATTTCTTCTTAGCACACTTATGACCTTTAGTATATTGGCTATCACAATTCTAACAAAGCCCTTTTTGTCTTTTCTCTTCCAATTGTTGTGGTGTAAACCTTGTAGGTAGTGGAAGGCTAGGAGAAAAAACACTTCCATAATTATAGTCGTGAGTGGTAGGATTCCTTTTTTCCATAATTTTGCTTTTCAATTTTTCTTGCCAACATGAATGCCTTATCCAATGAATCACGTTCCCAAAGACGAACCTCATGTTGAATGTTATCCTTTAAAGTCCCTATGAAGACATCAACTATTTTCTTCTCTGGAATATCATTTACCCTTATATTCAATTTTTGGAAGTCCTCAATATGCTCTGCCATTGAACCCCTTTGTTTGAGATTTATCAATTGGCTAAAGGTGTTTCTCTTTGTATCCTCATAATGTGTTATCATTTCCTCCGTGAAAATTGACCACATGACAAGTGGTTTACGAGAACAAAGCCCTTTATACCATAAAATTTGATTCGGTTTTAAATAATTAGATGCAATACGTACCTTTTGTAACAGTGGTACACCATGTAGATCAAAATATATCTCCCTCTGTAGTATCCAATTTACTGGATCCTTGCCATCAAACTTCCTCATCTCGCTTTTTCTTGATTTTAGGAGATCGATATTGAAATCACTGTAACTCTGTACTTTCGGATCTTTAAGTTCTGAAATTTTGGTCTGTAATAGCCCTCTGAGTCCTCTTTTTAACTTCGCAAGTCTGATCACAATTTGATTCCTGAAGAAAGATCTATTTGCAATCTCCCGTGATGACCTAATTATAGACTAGTTCAGTAGAGTGAACTTGTACGACGTGCCATGTGTCATTGTTTGAAACTTAGGTTCTAAAAATTATACCCAAACAAAATACAGTCTGTCCTCTTTCTGTAACTTCTTATGAAATTTCAATCTGATGCTCAGAGAGATTGTTATGACGATTTTCCCAAGGTCACCTGTTTAGGATGTAATTTGGGAGTCTGCAAAAACCCTAAATTTCTCGAATCATATATCCGAAAATATAGCGAGACAAGATCTGAAATTCGGACCCGAGGTTCAGAAATATTTCTTCTCAAATGGGTTTGTTTTTTAGGTTCTGAAACTTCGTAGTGAAAAAGTTATAACGAAGATTCCACGATGACCTGTTTTAGATGAAATTCAGGGGCTTGCAAAAGCCCTAACTTCCTCAGATCATATATCCTAAAATATAGTGAGACAAGATCTGAAATTCAGAGCCAAGATTCAGAATGATTTCTTCTCAAATGGGTTTTTTTTAGCTTTTGAAACTTTGTAGTGAAATAGTTATAGTGAAAATTCCACGATGCCCTGTTTTGGATGAAATTCTGGAGCTTGCAAAAACCCTAACTTTCTCAGATCATAGCTCCGAAAATATAGCGAGACAAAATCTGAAATTCAGACTGGAGGTTTAGCGTGATTTCGTCTCAAATGGTTTTTTTTTTAGCTTCTGAAACGTTGCAGAAAAAAGTTATAGCGAAAATGCCACGATGACCTATTTGAAGCAGCGAAACCCTAGAATCCAAAGCTCCGATACCAAATGTTATTAAACCAGCTCACAAAAAGATAGAAAAGATAGATGATCGCCTTAGAAATAAGCCTCTTCGAGGGGGCAACCTCCTTTACATTACACAAATGAACAATTCTTGAATGATACAAATGACAAGACCTCCTTTCTATATATAGGAGTCTAAGGGGTCATAATATAATCAGAGCCGACATAAAAATAATAACGTAAGGGCACAATAATAACAATAGTGGGCTTCTATGGGGCACAATAATAACAATAGTGGGCTTCTATGGGGCACAATAATAACAATATGGGGACTACATGGACAAAACAATATAATAAGGGGTTTGTACTAATAACAAGAAGGGGTTACACTAGTAGTATAGGGACCTAACATATATACATCATAGATCACTTATAGTATCACTACCATGTAGATTTGCTGCCATTATGAATCACTGTCGTCATGTATCCATAACAAGTCACTGCCATTATAAGAAGAGTAAGTTCACTATTTTAGGTTACTGCCATCATATTAGTGCAAGGTCATTGTTACAGTTACATCATACAAATCACTGTGATATGAAGGGTTACTGTCTAATTACTATCATTGCCACATTATGTTTATGTAGTAGTCTTGTAGAACATCTATACAATAATTTATGTTACTACCATGGGGATCAAGGGTATAACAAGACAGTCATCAATATAGCCATTGCGAGATGCGATAACACTTAGAGATACCATAGAGTATGAAATACAGAGTCATTAATATAACCTCAAAATGAAACCACTCAGAGCGAAATCGTTGTGATACAAAAGCCACAAGGTATATGTGAAAGCCATGGAGAACATGAATGATGCCATTGTGATACGAAAGCCATAAGGTATATGCATGATGCCACAAGTGAGCACTGTAGTGAGCCATGCTGCGAGAGTGTCATTGTAACTCATAGCGGTCACTGTAGCAAGCCATAAAAGACATAGCAATTGTAGTGATGGCTATGGTATAGTGATGAAAGAAATGCCACAGAGCTATGTAGTGAAGCCAGAGTATAGTGATAAGTGTGATGCCATATACAAGTAGTTTGAGCCTCTGTGTATTTTTACGGGCCATTGTATATACAAGAATCAACCATATACTCTGAGCCATGAGCCACAAGGATAAGATTTGTTCCATAAAATAAAAGCAAGTTACCGCAAAGAAACATGTATGAGCCACACTGTATAGATGCGATCCACTACATGAATACAAGTCAACTGATATAGAATGCGTGCACTCTGTCTACTAATGTGAGTCTCTGAGGCCACAAGTGTGTGCCATAAGAAACAACGATCACAAGAATATTTATGCGAGCCACTGAGACCATAATTGCATGCCACAGAAAACAATGATCCCTAGGAATATTTGTGCGAGCCACTGAGGCCATAATTTGGTGCCACAGAACGATCCACTAAGATAAGGTCAAGCCATTGCAGAGGGAAGGTTCCATACAAGTTCATCCAATCAAAGAAAGATGGTGTGAATTAATACTTAAAGTGATTCACAAGAGGATCTAATATATAGGTGATTGAATAGGTGAACAACTGCCTCCTTTAGAGGAGCCAACTTGATCTTGTTCATGAGGTCGACCTAATCTCAGCAATAATAATTTTCTTTAATCAATTTTAAATTCTTTTGCCGAAGTAAATTGTCACAATAATAATTAAAAGAGTGCCAAACACATAATAATATTTTCCTTTGCCCAATTTGAATTCTTCTTTGGGGCAATTGGGCTTCCCTTTGGGGTACCTTCGGGGAAATTCATCCCAAAGCTACCCAAATTTCAACACTCCCTCTCAGCTAGGGAGGAATTTCCATCTGCGTCAAGGGTCTCATCTTGGATATACATCATCGCTATATCATATCAAACCTCGTCTCGTCTCATCTCATCATGACTCATAGAAGAAGAATAATCCACAACTGATTGTAAGGGAGATTGATTAGATCCTCTAAACCCTACTAATCTCTAGGTCAAGTCCCATGACCTTCATCTATAAGCTTTATTATCAGGTCATCCGTCTCATCACATTTTGTTTTAATCTGAATTTCCTTTGATTATCAGCTGAACAATGATGTCTTTATCTAAAGAAGAAGAATCATCATAAGGGAGCTCTGTCTACCACCCTATATCTAATGTCAATAGGCGAGATCCACTTACCACAAGGGTAAGGATCATACTCTATCCTATTGATTTGTGACAATAGGTGAGATCCACTTACCATGAGAGGTAATGATCACTCTCTATCATATTGTCCGATGATTCTCCCCGCCTTGAACCTCAAGAGTTAAGTGGTAGAACACTTGCATCCACTACCTTATGGGAGATACACACTTACCATGAGAGGTAAGGATTGGACACGCCCAAGTCTCCTCACCCATTGGCCAGATGGGTTGCAATCTTGACAAGCGCAACTTGTGGGTAGGATTCATATTGGGGTATACTAGGTTGGGGGAGATACACACTATCCATGAGGTAAGGATCAGACACTACCCTACAACGACAATAGGTGAGATACACACTTAACATGAGGTAAGAATCATACACACCTATTGTCCACGAGTTGCCTCAGCCACAAGAGATCTGTGGCTCAATTCCTCTCCTTGTGAGCTCAAATAGTGGGGAAGAGCATAGCTCAGTGTTCTTGATTAGCCGTGACCCCTTCATCTCATTTGTGCCTTTACTAGGCTTACAACTGTTAGTCCTGGCCATAGTGCATGACACCTAGGGAATATTGGGTCAACCACAAGATCACATGCTACAACTCAAGGATCTAATTGTCTGCTTGGTCATCAATCAAAATGTGATGGAGTCCCATTTCTCCTTTCTGCACCATATCTCAGATATAGTGATATCTAATATCAATGTGCTTGAACCTGTCATGGAACACATGCTTCTCTGCATGTCGGAACCCATAATATGTCACAGTATGTCATAGTCATGCCCAACATATGCTCAGACAACTCCCCAAAGAGCTTTCTCAACCATATTGTCTTGCAGCCAACCATGCTAGCAACAATGCACATTATCTCACAAAGCAACAAATTTCTATGTCAGGAAATCATCCAGGAAACCAAGGTAGACCTAAGGTAGCACTCAGATGTGCTCTTCCAATCAACAATATTCTCAGCATCAATGTATCCATAGAGTCATGTATTCGACAGTTTGCCTTAGTTCATGAATGACTACATGGTCTACGTATCCTAATACCAACTTTACAACATTCCAATATACATATCCAGGCTCTATATGGCTCAAAGAATATACTGCAAATCAAGAGTCCATGTAGTTGTTGGCTGATAGTGGGAATCCATTAGAATTGTATTTGAAGAGGAGGTTGTCTCAACTGCTTAGTGTAAATCATCAAGTCTTTGACATCATACTTCCTTTGACAATGAAGTCCTCATCATCTCTTTGTTACACTTCTAATCTCTAGAAGTGGATCATCTTGGTTTCAAGAGTCAACTCCCTCTGGAACTAAATGTTGAGATGATCTTGATCTCGTTAGAAATAAATTGTTATAAAAGCAAATATCAAAGACATACCTTCAATTATAAAGAGAGGTTGTGATCTATATCAGATGTCTATCATTCCAAGCATGCTAAGCCCAAGGGACTTGCTAGAGTCCATATGGAGCTTCTCTTAATCTGCAATCACGAGTCTACTATTCATGACATTCAAGGTCTTGAAATAACTGCAAATATGCTTCTTTCTTAAATACATCATAGAGGAAGCTCACATCACATATATTTGATAATAATGTGTTTGTCAACAGATGCTAGGATCTCATCCTAGCCTTCTTTTTTTGAGAGCATATTTCTTATCATAGTTTGAATCATATTGCAAAAGCATCAGACACTGCTACATCTCAGTCATCTAGAAGAGGGTTGCAGGGGAGCGGCTCCCCCCCCTCGAACTCGCTCCCGGAGCGCAATCCCTTCGATGCTAGGATCTCATCATAACCTTCTTTCTTTGAGAGCATATTTCTTATCATAGTTTGAATCATATCGCAGAAGCATCAGACACTGCTACATCTCAGTTATCTAGAAGAGGGTTGTGGGGGAGCGACTGCCCCCCTCGAACCCACTCCCGGAGTGCGATCCCTTCGGGAGCAACCCTGAGAGTGAAATTTTCGCTCCCTAGCATTTTTTGCAAAAACATTCCAAAAGCAATTTTTTTCTAAGAAACAATAATTTTTGAGTGGGGCAGTCTAATGATCAAGCTTATGGCCCTAGTATTGATATGCGATTCATGGTAATGTTAAATTCTTAAAGTAAAAGTGACATTCTCCTTAATCTCCATTTTCATCCTTTTACTTAAATTTTTAACATTACCGTGAAATCACTTAGGATGTTTGAGAGTGGTTTTGACCTCATTGGATTTCATATGGAGAAAGTAGAATTTTAGATCTCATTCAAAATCCATCTGACTTATCAGTTTTTCGGGATTTCAGGATTGGGGGGATTGCAATGTTTCCATTGGATTTTGTCATGTATCAGGGTATGGAACTCATGTTTATTCGAGAGCACCAATTCCTCTATGTACCTTGATGTTAGTGACATTGGTTGTCAAACTCCTCTATCATGACCCTACTAAAAATGTACCCATCACTCAAACAAAATCTTGACTTGACATGTTATGTTTTTTCTATCTTATGTTAATGCTTAGAGGGTTATATTAATGACAAATATCCCTATAGAGATCCAGAGGTAATGACAAAGATACTTTGGATATTAATGCTTAGAGGGTGATATTAATGACAAAGATCTTGATTTTCCAACAAGACTAAAAAATTAGACATTTCTCGTGGCGGCAAGAGGCCCAAGCATTAGCAATAGATAATAGATTTGCTTATCTTTTCTAGTTTCTAGTAGTTTTTATAACTATTGACTCTTTCATATTTATTATGATATTTTTCGTAAACAATATATGACAATTTAAGTTTGATTTTGAAGATGGTAATTATAACTCATTGGTAATGAATTATGAATATGATGCTTCGTGAAAGTTGAAAGTTGTTTCATTTCATTTCATATTAGAATTTTTATATAATTTTGGTGATCAATGATGATAAATGTTATGTATTGATTTTTGAAAGCTTGAGACTTTAAGATTGATGAATCATGAGAGTCGATATGTTGTATGTTACTAACTTGTGGATGTAGTTGATGAATATTATAACTTCTAGATTGTTGATGTTATATGGCTCAATCTATGTTTTTATGTTTTTTATATCTAATTCATCATACTACATGCTTTTGTTGACATATATACATCAAAATATATAAAAATATATGTTATATAAAAGTTCGATCAACTTTTGAAAGTGTTGCTCTCCCACTCCTACTCCAGCTCCCCACTTTCGCTGCTGCTACCGCTCCCCACTTTCATTGCCGCTCTTGCTCCCAAGTAACCTTGATCTAGAATGGTCCTTGCATGAAAGACATATCACTCTTATGTTGTATTCCTTCTACTCCCTCTGAATAAGAAGTTTCTTCAATCAACAAATCAAACTGCAATCCTTCGTTTGAGATCTTGAGCTTTTGTCCATTTCATAAGTCATGGGATGGCTCTATATTATCCTCAATCTTTGATATAGAGGGCTTGATGCTCCCATTTATTAGATGTGCCTGTGATCCGAGAACAAGAGCAAGGACAACAATAAATAATAATAATGAAAGTGTGATGAAGTAGGAGAATCATTCTTCTCTAGATGTAAGAGTGGCTCCTGCATTATATTGCTCCAGCTCCCTCTAAAGGTTCTTGCACCAACTCCCTCTAGGAGCTTGCTTTCCTTGCACTACGTTGCATCTTAATGATCCTCAAGATGGATCACATCCTCATCCAAAAAGTTAGTAAAACAAATAAGATACTCATGCAGGAAGGATCGAAAATATTAAATTCACAAGAATAGTGACACGAAGAAATGACATACGTCTTGAAAGTACTTATCTTTGATGTAGATTGTGGCAGGCTTTCAGCTTCGTCTTGATCATGTCTTCCTCTTAGCCAAGAGGCAACATTTTCCATCAATCATATGTCAATCTTTAGAAGAAATGCATCCTCTTGGGCATCACCTGTATTCTGATCCTTTCAAGCCTAGTTACAAGATAATGACTTCAACCCATCATCTCCCATTAGGTAGGATACAAGTCAAACTAGGGATTCTCTAAATTTGTCAATGTTCCACCGAGTTTCCGGCACTGGGAAACGCAAGAGCGGGGATACGCACAAGGGGGACGTATATAAGAAACCCCAAAATTCAGGGAAATTTCGGGGAAATAGGGGGACGTCAGAGTCATAAAAACTATAAAATTATTAAAAATTAATATGTAAAAATAAAAATTAAATTCCCAACAATGTCAATAACTAAGTTAATGAATAGTAAATCTTAATAATTGTGAAATGTATATCTAAATATGATCATCATTTCACATTAGACTATTATGAATCAAAATTATCATTTGACATTTCTGTAATCATCAATATAAAATTGTAAATCTAGAAGTAAATTACTAAATTGAATCCATCATTTGACATTATGTAACGCTTGATCTAAATTTATCATTTGGCAATGGGCATTAATATTATGCAAGGTACATCTAAATTAAATTAATCATTTTACAATTAAAATTACACAATGCACATCAAAAAGTAAATTCGTCATATGACAATGACATTATGCTGAAGTCTAAAATAACCATAGAATACTAAACTAAAAGTAAACATAGAAAGCAATGAAATACTAGTAAATTTCTCAAAAAATACTAAATAACAAATCGCAGCTCCAATCCGGCAGCTCCAAGTCACAAACTGAAAACCACAACTCCAAATGTCTCAAGCCCCTGGTCGATGGTAAATTTGAATCACAACAAATTGTAGATGGAAAATGTTGAGTGGCGGCAGTAGGAAAGTCTTGGGCGGCAAAGGTAAAATGTTGAGTGGCAACAGAAAGGAAAATGTCAAGCGACAAGGTAAAATCGTAGGGTTAATGAGAGATGTGAATGATTATGTTTTAAAGTTTTAAGTTATCCTTTAGTTTTTATTTTCGTTTTTTTTTTTAATAATTATGTTAAAATTTGTATTTTTTTTTTATGTTTTTAATTGTTATTAGCAAAAAATTTGGGGGATGCTTTTTGTCACCAAAAAAATCCCCCTAGAGTTTCCCCAAAAAAGGGGACGTTGGGAAATCTTTTCCTAGGAGTTTCCTCGTCCCGGGAGCGTGGGGGAGCAAGGAAGCATGTACCCCACCTTGGGGGGTGCGTCCCCATGGAACACTGAAATTTGTCATAGGTATGTGAAGAACTCAATGTCTTTTTACTGATCAAGAAGATTCTGCTTCACACTAGGGTTTCAATGCCATATCCAAGGCCACTTCAAGGGTTTCTCCCAAACTCTAAACTTCTTTTGTAAGAACAAATCTTCCCTAGGGTTTCCTTCAAACCCTAGGATTCTTTTAGGTCTTTGCCATCTTCATTTGCTTCCATTATCAGTGTCTTCAATGGGGTGTTCTTAATGACTTTTCTTCAACCCAATTCTATTACCATGTTAATTTTTAGGGCTATATTTTTCTTTGCTTTAGATAATTGCTTTTACAACCTTTTTCATCATTTATATATTGCATTCACCCCATATCATCATAATATCATTAGCAATTATGTAGAAAGAACAATAACATCAACAATGCAGTGGAACAATAAAGAACAATAGAAGGAAAGTATATATAATAGAGACACCAAGGGTTAGGTCAGAGACAAGGGCAAAACCCCACAACGGGGAAAACCCAACCATATTCTTCTTCTATTAGATATTCATCAAATGTTTAATTGAGATAGAAAATACATCCATAGTGAGATACATCATTACAACAGGCCTCCTAGGGCCAATCCAAGTTAGTTCACAACTTCGATTGTGAATTGACTTTCGATAACCAAATGAGTCCAAGAAAGATTTTACCATATCATTGTTATAAGAAACAATATCATCATCAAGCATTGTCACATCTGTTGGGCTATATCAAGTCACTTCCATACATACTAGGTCATCATGGAGCAATGTCACTGTTATATATTATAGATCACTTACTGTATCACTGCCATGTAGTTTCGCTACCATCATGAACTACTGTCATCATGTATCCATAACAAGTCATTGCCATTATAGGAAGAGTAAGGTCACTATTTTAGGTTACTGCCATCATATTAGTGTAAGGTCATTGTTATAGTTACATCATACAAATCATTGTCATAACAAGGGTTACTATCTAATTACTATTGTTGCAACATTATGTTATATGTAGGAGTCTTGCAGAATATCTATGCAATAATTTATGTTACTACCATGGGGATCAAGGGTATAATAAGACAGAGTCATCAATATAGCCACTACGAGATGCGATGACATGTAGAGATACCATAGAGTATGAAATATAGAGTAATTAATATAACCTTAGAATGAAACCATTGTGATACGAAGGCCACGCGGTATTTGCGAAAGCCATGGAGAAGATGAATGATGCCACTATGATACAAAAGCCATAGGATATATACACGATGCCATAGGTGAGCACTGTAGCGAGCCACGATGCTAGAGTGTCATTGTAACTCGTAGCGGTTATAAGAGCGAGCACTGTAGCGAGCCACGATGCCAGAGTGTCACTGTAACTCGTAGCGGTCATAGGAGCAAGCATTGTAGCGAGCCATAGAAGACAACAATCGTAGTGATGCGTACAATATAGGTGATGAAAGCAATGCTACAGAGCTATGTAGTGAAGCTAGAGTATAGTGATAAGTGGGATATCACAAAGATAAGTGTGATGCCATATACAAGTAGCGCGAGCCTCTGTGTGTAGGCCATTGTATATACAAGAATGAGCCATATAATACGAGCCATGAGCCACAAGGATAAGATTTGATCCAAAAAATAAAAGCGAGTTACCACAGAGAAACACGTACGAGCCACACTGCATAGATGTGATCCATTGTATGAACATGATTCAACTGATATAGAATGCGTGCACTGTGTATACAAATGCGAGTCTTTGAGACCTCAAGTGTGTGCCACAAAAAACAACAATCACATAAATATTTATGCAAGCCACTGAGACCATAATTGTATGCCATAGAAAACAACGATCCCTAGGAATATTTGTGTGAGCCAGTGAGACCATAATTGCGTGCCAGGGAATGATCCACAAAGATAAGGTTGAGCCATCACAGAGATAAGGTTCCATATACGTTCATCCAATCATAGAAAGATAGTGCGAATTGATACTTCAAGTAAGCCAAAAGAGGATATAATATATAGGCAATTGAATAGGTGAACGACTGCGTCCATTAGAGGAGCCTACTTGAATCAATAATAATAATATGAGGCTGATCTAATGTAGCAATAACAATTTTCTTTAATCAATTTTAAATTGATTTGCCCAAGTAAATTTTGTCACAATAATAATTAGAAGAGTGCCAAACATATAATAATATTTTTTTTGCCCAATTTGAATTCTTCTTTGAGGCAATTAGGCTTCCTTTTGGGGCAGGAGGGTTTTCCCTTTGGGGAAATTCATCTCGAAGTTGCGCAAATTTCAACACTACTGAGGTTCGTAATTGTGGCTCACGATACATTTACATACTTAGATTCAAAACATTTTGTATGGACACTCTCGCTATCTGTAGTGGCTTGATTAATTTTGAAGGCATCACATTTCAAGGCTCGCATGTATGTATATTTGGTGGCTTACTCTATAGTACTTGCATGTATATTTTATGGTTTGCATTGTACAATGGCTCGATGGGATTTGCATTGCATTGTTTGAAGCTCGTAACATCACACAGTGGCTCGTGCCATTGCACAGTGGTTCTTGATATCTCACAAAAGCATTGTGATTCTGTGGCATCACAATTTTGGACTCTGTCTCGCGGTGGCTATATTAATGACTCAGTCTTGTAGAGTGACTATACTTCTATGGCATCGTTAATCTCTACAATGAGATCACTTTTCTGTAATGGTGACTTCTATGGCTCCCACTAATCTATAAAACTTGACATGTTTTGAGTGGCACCCATTAAATATTCTGTGGATCGCTCTATGAACTTGCTTGCATAACTATGGTTCGCATAACATGACTCTCTTGCATCATTTTGGCTCACTACAGTTCATCGCACACACTCTGACTGTATAGATATTATAATCAATGGCATCACTATTCCATATTCTATAGCTCAGAGATATGGCAGTAACGTACTTGACCATGGCATTATTACCATGGCTTGATAGATTTTATGACCACTGTATACTCTAAGTGATATTGATATAATTGACATATATATAGAAACTATGTAAAGCCGACCTATAGATTGCATACATAGTCCTATGTTTTTGGCATGTAAGGCTCATACAGTATTCTCGAGGTTCATATTGTGGCTTACAAACTTGAAATATGAACAATGACAAGGACTTGGAGGCATGGCATTTATGATAGTGAGGAATGATTATAATTTGCATAAGCAGTGAACTTGGTTTATATAACTCTGGAGAGTTATGATAGCTGTGTCCTCTGTAAGTTGCGCAAGTAATCTTATATGACATACTAGTGACCTTAATCCACGATGACATTAAGACTAGACTCAAGTGACAAAAGGCATGACAAATAACCTACATATAACAACAACCGAATAAGAAGACATGCAAAGTTACTTACAATCTTATATGAGGAATACCACCTATGGCAGCGGTATTGGAAGTGATAGTGATTGAGAGTGAGGGCATTGATTTCAACATGGTATCTAATCTTGGCATATCAGGGACCTAGTAAGACAATTATTTTAATATATAATAGTGATATTGACAGAAGCCACGAGACCTCTCATCTATATATATGTGTGTGTATGTATAAGGAGGCAAAAGTTTAATATGAAGCCACCATGAAGTTTGGATTTGTATAAAGATTACCTTGTCATGGAATACAAATTGTGAAAATGAAAATAATAACTAGATAAGATCATCTAAAGACCGAGACTGTGTTAGCTATGGAAGTAGTATATTTGAAGATCAATGAAGCTCATCTCTACACCAACGAAAATTAAGAAGTTGTCTTTTTAAATGAAGTTGATAATGTCAAAGACGAGGTCTTTGCTAAAGAGGTCTAAGTAAAATCTAAGAGGTACGTATAATTCTTGTGACCTATGTCAATTGCTTATAATGTTTTAGGTCATTGTGATGATCATAGAAACGGTCTGCATAAATTAGAGTTAGTAACTTGTAAGAGATTGTGTTGCATATAAAGACTAGGTCATGTAATCAATTGATATGAATAAAAGATATATCAAACATCATCGTTAGGGTTTTGTAGTATGCTAGTAGTTCGCAATGCTTGGATAAGAAGTCTTGATGATAATGAAATTTCTAGGGTTTGTATAAAATTTGATATTCTTATCGCGATAGACCTTGAAGACCTTAAAAATCTAGGGTTTTGCAACTAACTCTCTTGGGTGGTTGTAGAACTTTATAAGCTTGTAAGTAACGGGTCTTGGCATCTAGGATCTGTAAACCTTAGCAAATTATGGAATGAAAGAAGAAACCCTAGAAATAGAAACCCTAACTAATTGTTTCCGTTGTGAAAGGAAAAGGAACCTAGTTCTTAAGAATGACATGTATTATGTCATATTGATGTGAAGACAAGAGTTGATGAAAAAGGGTCCAAGATTAAGAGGGAGTCAACCTTCCTCCAAAGATAAGTATTCTTGATTATTGCTAATGCTATTGTCTTTATATTTTGTTTCCTTGTTCTTTCATAGGTCTTCTAACCAAGGTTATAGGTGAAATATTTGAAGGAACATGGCATAGCATAAAGATTGTGAAGGAAGGAGTAGTTTGATGTATGCATCAAAGAAGACTTTGAGATGGCAATGAGGAGAGGAAGCTATAAAGATACTGATAAGTACGTTATTGAAGCTTGTTGATTGGTTCGTTCACATTGTCTGATATTGAAAGCTGAAATGCATAAACTAGAAATTTGTTACAATATGAAGATAGACCATGCAAAAGAATGTTGACCTCAAGTAGCAGAAGAATTCCACACCTTGATTGGAGGCTACTATGATCTGGCAACTCTTATAATGATTTGGCTCCCTAAAAAGACATATTGTAGAAGTCTGTGCAGAGGCAGGAAAGATAGTAGTTGAGATAATTTGTTGGATGATTTTAATGTAGCTACAACTACATGGTTTAATCATGGAACACATGGATTGTTTGGATAAGCATGAGGGGAAAATTGATATTGGAAAGTTGATATGATTCCTTGAAGAATATGATGCAAAACTCTATTATGAAGAATAGAAGATATATGCTAGCAATTGTGAGAAAGTTTGGCTCCTTAAAGACGATAGATGGACCTTTTGATGACAAAGTTATAAGATGACTAACAAAGATCCAAAAAAGTTGGAGATTGATATGATGTGATGTTGTTAGGAGCTGAGAAACCTATCATAAATGTGAAAGAAATCAGAAGGTTGAAACTCAGTTATGATGTAATGCGAGAAAGGAACACTGCAACAACAACTATATCTCAACAAAAGAATAAGCAACAAATGTATTGATGAAGTATGAGACCAACTAAAAGATTATGATTATGGCTCCCTAATTGAGAGGGAGTAATGTGAGACATCGTATTCTCCATGGGTCATGCACTAGACCAGGACTAATAGTTGAAAGTCTTAGTGAAGGCACTGGTAGGGAGAATAGAAGATTGGATAAGCATTTGGCATCGATACTTCTTGAGGATTAGAGTCCAAAATAGGAAGGCCCGTGGACCGACAGCCTTTGAGGATTAGATAAGGTCTCCAAGATAATAGTGGTCGAAGAGGACCTGTTGACCACTCAAGTGTGAACTACTCCATGGGAAAAGTACAATATAGAGCAATGAAATTTTATTCAAACTTCATCATCATCTTGCCACTTCTAGTCATCCAAATTTTGCAGCTTTGTGGGCCATTATGTAAAAATGGTTCTAGTATGTTTATAAAGCCATGTAAAACATCT
This sequence comes from Pinus taeda, assembly GCA_000404065.3. Classification (NCBI taxonomy): domain Eukaryota; kingdom Viridiplantae; phylum Streptophyta; class Pinopsida; order Pinales; family Pinaceae; genus Pinus; species Pinus taeda. The sequence continues at coordinate 73,381 of APFE031192322.1, read as the reverse complement.
AGGTAGCTTAATATTTTTGCTAGAGCATTTTACTGTAGGGAGTTTTTTTTCCTTAGCTAATTATTTATGTTTCTCAAACATCAAATAATTGGTCAAGTTTTTCTCCCACACATCCCCCAAAGCTAGAGTGGGGCTCGATGGTGAAGCCTTAAGTGAGTCTTAGTGTATAATGTCTATGTAAATTGTCATACTAGATCATGTCTAAAGTCTTGCAGAATTTTGTTGTCTAGAGGTCATTTTTTAATTGTCGAAATTCCCCTTCTGCGCAAGATTTTTATGTAATATTTGGTGTAAAAAGTGCTATCTATGGAAGTTTTAGGGGTTATGAGTACTTAAAATTTTACGTCAACTCCTAAACTTTGCATCTAGACACACTTTGCGGGAGGAAAAATATGTTTATACCCCTGTAGAGTCATATTTTCTATTTTCCAGTAAAAAATGTCCAAATAATTAGCTAGAAATTGGTCAGAAAATTAAAATGAGAAAAACAAAATTCTCTACAAGTGAAAAATATTAAAAAAAAGACATGCACTTCCCAAGAAGAGAATCTCCACAAATCAAGCAAGGAAAATCCCAAAAAAATTTGTTGGTCTAGAAAAAAGAATTTATTTTCTAGAAAAATCGTTTTTTTGGTGAGATGGATCAGACTCCAAGGTGGTTATGTTGAATGAGAAAATCTTGAGTAGAAAAATTGAAAGAAAATATTTTTTGGACCGGGATCAATTTTTTTGGTCAATTCAGCTAGATCTTTAAGGGAGATCGCAATTTTTCCAACATATCAAGGGACGAGATTATTTTGACATGGATAACCCTTTCAACTAGCCGTTTCTTTTGGCATCAGGTCAAATTTGTGCAACTTGTTGGACCTAGCCACTTTCACTTGGAGAGGGATCTAGATCTCTCATGTATTCTATAAATTGAGCTCTAATGTCCTCATTTGTAACATGAAAAATCAAGCTCTTGGTTACTAAAGCTCTAATACACTTTTGTACTAGAAATATTTTATGCATAATAAAGAAGTATTTGGTGGTCAATTCATGGTAGTGTTCCTCTTCTATCTTTTATGGTAAACTCATTCTCAATTTTGTTCTTAATACTTTACTAGTTTTAAATTAAATCTTTGTTATTTCACTTGCCATTGGTGGATCTTCTATTTGCACAGGTATCTTGCATTAGTTTTTGCGTTAGGAGAAACAATCTAGAAGTAGCGACTCTAGTGGGTTTTTGGTTGAACCCCTAGGCCTTTATTTCATTATGCTATCCAACTCCTTGTGTTATAACAAATTTCTTCTTCAGTTTGAAGAGATCATTCTTTATTCAAACCTTGGGCATGAGGGGATGTATTTGGTGGGACCAACTAACTCCCAAGACATAGAAGTTGTAGAGCCTACTTTGTTTTCCATCAAAGACTTATCTAAGAATTTTATGTAGGGTTTCTTAGCCATTGCTTGTCGCAAAATCTATTTATTTCGTTCATTTTCTCTATATTGTGCTTTAACTGAACAAATATGTTCTTTTAAGAGCATGTTGTTTGCTAATCAAGGAACAAATTTGCATTCACATTCCTTTGATTTAGCTATTGTAGATTTGTAAAATAATTATGTAAATATTTAATTTTTTTTAACCCTTGTATATATTACATTGGGGCTTTTCTAATTTACCTTGCAGATCTGAAGTAGAGGGTTTTCTCTTGGAAAGAGTTTGATAAACCTTACCTGTAGATGGATTGATTGGGCATCAAAAAGGAAAATCAATTTTTTTTAGCCCAAACGCTCACACTGCCTAAGCAACTATGGTTTCTTAAAGCATCATTCATTGGAGGCCGTATATCAACTTTGAAATCTCTCTCTTCAGGCCCTGAAGTAAAGGAGGGCCTTCCTTGCTTCTAAATCGAACTTCTTCAAGTGTCCTTCATTTAAATTTTTTATTAAAAAATTTATGACATTTTTCTCAAATCTTTTGAAGGATCTCATTTGGGGTTTCACGTTTTGCAGACTTATATTTATGGTTGATGCCGCAAGCCCAAGAGGCCTTTTTTGGTCATTGAAACGAGGATTTAAATTTTTTTTTTGTGGCTCATATTGTTATTTGTAAATCCTTTTGGTAGGCTGCAAGCAATAAAGGGACCCTCCCTTGTTTCTAAATTGAATTTTTCAAAAGGGTTTCTTTTATTAAATTTTACAAAATTTATTTAAAGAATCTCACTTGGGGTTCCATTGTACTTTTGCAAACCTAGCTTTTGTTGAAGCTGCAAGCAAAACGAGGCATAAAGTCATCTAGCCGCAAACTCTTAAGGGCTTGATCTTTTCTTGGTGATTTTTCAAATTAACTCGTGTAATTTTGCAGAGAAAATCGTTGTTTTGAAGGGCTTTTTTTACCAATGTTTTGGCAAGAATCAACCTCTTGGAGGCTTGGTTTTGAAACCTTATATTTGTTGGAGAAGCTGCAAGGATAAAGGCCTTTCTAGCCTCTTGAGGAAATATTTAATTTTAAATTTCGATTTTGTGGCTTGTAAAATTTTATTGAAAATCTTTTGGGCTAGCTGCAAGCCTTTTTTGGGAATTGATTTACCAAGCCGCAAGCCCTTTGGGCTTGCTTCTTGATCTAAGTGTGAAATATCTAACCCTTTGAATTTTTACAGAAAAAACCAAAATTTTTGGAAGGGGGTTTCCATCAATATCTTGGCAGGGAATTCATCATTGGAAGGTCGAGACCCTTCTCTGGTGTGAAGGTCCTCTTGACTTGAACGTATTGAGAAATTGCAATTTTTTCAAGGAACCAGGCCCTTGGGATTTAAAAGAAATTAGGCACATAATTTTATAAAATTTTAATTGAAATTTTTGGGCTATCTTTGGCTTGGTCGTAAGCCTCTTTGTGGCTCTCTTTTCCTCTTGGCATATTGAGCATATAGAGTCTCCAGTTCATCTTTGGCAACGCTATGAGCATTCAAAGGTTTAGAGTAAATTATTTGAGGATTTTTGCAATCAAGTTTGAGGATTATCTATCACCATATGCCTTGTAATTTCTTCATTTTGTTGACTTTTGGTAGCATTGGATGTGATCTAGCCATGAAATTTGGTGGAGAGGTTAGGGCACATGAGATCTCCAATACCTAGAAAGAGTTTGGGCAGATTCTAAATAGATAAGTAGATATTAAAATAATTAATATTTTTAATGGAGTCCCTAAGTCGAAACCTAGGGAAGATAAAATATTAATGTGTATTAATATGAATATGTGTTAGAGTGGTCCAAAAGACATGGATCAAGCTAGATCTAATTTTAGCCATTGATTAGGGACTTAATCTTGGCCGTTGATATGTCAACAAGAAAAGTATAAGAGGAGGCTTGAGGGTCACTTGGAGAATACACCAGATGATCAATCATTCTATTCTCTAGAGTGGGGTTTGCTAAGAGAGATAGAATCAGTGATCGCGAGAGCAACTAAGGGGCATTGAGTATAGAGAAACAGAGAAAGAAGAGATTGTGTCGGGAAAGCAGTGCAGCAGCCAAGGAGAGTGACGCAGAGCCAGCAAGGGCTCACACAGAGGCAGCCAAGTGCTGTGCAGAGCACCAAAGAGGCTAGGGTGTTTGACGCAGGGCCTCCTGGGGCTGACGCATGCCAAGAAAGGCTTACGTAGGGCCAGCATGAGACAGAGGGGCTGACGCAGTCCAGATTGGGTAGACATTGGGGTTGCAGAGCAGTTTTTCACTGAGGAGCTGCCAGAAGGATTTTTCTGGGGTTTCAACCATGAGATTTCTCTCAAACTGTGAGGTATAGATGCTAAGGAAATTCTTTGTTGGGTAGGCCAATTTCGACACTCAGATTGTACTTTGATATTGCTTAAAAAGAAAACCCTTAGATAGCTGCACTGGTTTTCCCGCATTGGGTTTTTCAGGGGACATTGGTCCAAAAAAAAATGGTGTCATGTGGTGTGTTTGTTCTTGTTTCTTTTAGTTGCTGATCTGTAATATGTTGAGCATGCACTGGTGTTTATTTTCAGTATTTACTCTGTAAATAACTTGTTAAAGAAAAATAACAAGTAGGTAGGAATAAATCAGAAAAAGTGCATGAAGGGTTTCTAAACTAAGTAAACTTAGAAACTTCAACATGGTATCCAAGCGTGATTGCAAATCAAAAGAGGACTAAAAGGCATCAACTGAGCGGAGCAATAGCAGCACAAAACAACTGTCCTGAGGTGACAAAAGTCGTTTGTAGCAGCACAGAAGCCAAGAAGTGTGACGCAGAGCCACCCAGAAGAAGTCGGGAGTTGCGTAGAGCCTCAGAGAGGCCAGCATTGCTGACACGGAGGGCCAGAGGGTTGACGCAGGGCATCAAAGGGATGACTCATCTGGGGTGAAGCAGAGCCCGCATGAGGCAGAGAGGGGCTAATGCAGTTCACAGAGAGGCAGTTGCTGGAGTCTAGAAGGCTGGAAAAATATTGCAGAGTAGAGCTGGTGAGGTACTGTAGTCAGAACAGTACCTGACAGAGCAGGCTAGAGGAGTTGTTACTGAGGGTTTCTAGCCGAGGAACCTGGATGAACAGTGCATTTGCAGAAGACGATCAGAGTAGGGGGCATCTCGATAAGCGACAAAAGGATTTCCAGGAGGGAAATCAAGACTCAGAGGGAGTCTAGAAGAGAACTTCCAAATGAGAAGTAGAGACTCAGAGGAGTCGAACAGAGAACTTCCAAGAGGGAAGTAGAGGAGCGTCATGGCACTACACGGGGTAAGAGACCGAGATAGACTAGATGGAGCATTGAACTTCGTAGTCTGGAAGGCCAAAATCTTATCAGTGCTTGACAAGAATTGTGTTAAGAACTTCACCTTGAAGGTTATAGCATTCCCAATCGACCCCAATGATAACGACAAATACGAAGAGGAGATGGCGAGGGCCAAGTGCATTATCCTTGACGGGGTCAAGGATCATGTGGTACCACATATAGCCGAGAAGGAAACGACAGTTGAGATGTGGGAGGCTCTCAAGAACCTGTACCAGCATACTTTTGTGCAGAGAAGAATGTTGCTCGAGAACCAGATGAGGTCGTATCAGATGAAGAAGGGTCAATTGATTGACACCTTCCTCGGAGGACTGAATGAGATCCAAGACCAGTTCACTGCTATAGGAGCGACACGGGATCGGGAGCTTATGGTGAGGACAACCCTGAAAGCTGTCTCAGAAGATTGGGAAGTGTTTGTCCAAAGTATCCTAGGTAGAGGGACTGTCCCACCTTGGGATGAGATGTGGGCAGCTCTTCACCAAGAAGAGATAAGACAGCAGTCGAAGACAGGTAGCAGCAACAAAGGGATCAAGGTCAAGTAGGAGGTGGAGGATGTGGCCCTAACATCTAAGGGAAAGCAGGAGAAGCATAAGAAGAAAGATCTCTCCAAGATCAAGTGCTTCCACTGTGGGGAGATGGGTCATTATGCGACCCAGTGCCCAAGGAAGAAGAGTAAGGGAGAGTCTTCCGAAACTAAGGCAGCGCCAACACGGGCAGAGAAGGAAGTTTTGACAAACGATGACTGTGCCATCAGTGCACACGCACCACTTGAGCGAAAGTGGGGAGATATCGAGCTACAGTCAGGCGGACTACAGGCGATGAGGGGCAGGATCCTTGAGGTACCCAGCCTCTTTGATTAGACCTTGCTACAGGAGCCCCGACGAGGAGTAGCAGGACTTGCTGAGTGGGTAGAGACAGATGTGGATGGAGCTGCAGAGAGAGCTACAGTGCAAGAGTCCTAAGACAATGCAGAGCTAGCAGGCTGCAACAGTGTGAGAGGCACAAGAGTGTTGCAGCAGTGCAAGACGACACAGAGAGGTGTGCAACGGTGCGAGATGTAGGGAGTTGTTGCAGCAGCGCAGAGGTTAGAGAGGGAGCACTTGTCAGTGACAAGGGGAGCTTCAGTATCAGTGGGTGTCTCTAGCCCAACAAGGAGGTCAGTTGGGAGATCAGTTACTTACTTCTCAGTAACTGAGTTGTAGTGCAGTAGTGGGCAGCACGATGTAGCATGATGAGAGGAGGTGGAGCGGATGTAGTATTGGGAGAGAGGACCAGCAACAACACGAATGCAGAGGGAGTTGTCGTATAGATGTTGCAGTGGCAGTGGCAGAACCATGGGTAGCAGTACAGGACGCAGCAGTGCAGAGGATGTTGGACATGAAGGCCTAGCATCAACATAGGTACCGATGTTGGATGATCAGAGTAATACTCAGTGAGGAGTATTGCTAGGGCTGAGTGGGTAGAGACGGATGCGGATGGAGCTGCAGAGAGAGCTACAGTGCAGGAGTCCTGAGACAGCGCAGAGCTAGCAGGCTGCTGTAGTGCAAGAGGCACAGGAGTGTTGCACCAGTGCAAGACGACACAGAGAGGTGTGCAATGATGCGAGATGCAGGGAGTAGCAGCGCAGAGGTCAGAGAGGGAGCACTTGTCAGTGGCAAAGGGAGCTTCAGCATCAATGGGTGTCTCTAACCCAACAGGCAGGTCAGTTGGGAGATCAGTTACTTACTTCTCAGTAACTGAGTTGCAGTGCAGCAGTGGGCAACACGATGCAGTATGATGAGAGGAGGTGCAGTGCAGATGCAATACTGGGGGAAAGGACCAGCGACAACACGGATGCAGAGGGAGTTGTCGTATAGATGCAACAATGGCAGTGGCAGACCCATGGGTAGTAGTACAGGAGGCAACAATGCAGAGGATGCTGGACAGGAAGGCCTACCATTAGCACAACTACCGATGCTGGATGATCAAAGTAATACTCAGTGAGGAGTATTGCTAGGGTTGAGTGGGTAGAGATAGATGCAAATGGAGCTACAAAGAGAGCTACAGTGCAGGAGTCCAGAGACAACGCAGTGCTAGCAGGCTGCAGCAGTGCGAGAGGCACAGGAGTGTCGCACCAGTGCAAGACAACACAAAGAGGTGTGCAATGGTGCTAGATGTTGGGAGTTGTTGCAACAACGTAGAGGTCAGGGAGGGAGCACTTGTCAGCGATAGAGGGAGCTTCAACATTGTGGGTGTCTCTAGCCAACAGGGAGGTCAGTTGGGAGATCAATTACTTACTTCTTAGTAACTGAGTTGCAGTGCAGTAATGGGCAATGCGATGCAACATGATGAGAGGAGGTGCAGTGCGGATGCAGTACTGGGAAAAAGGATTAGTAGCAACACGTATGCAGAGGGAGTTGTCGTACAGATGCAATAGTGGCGGTGGCAAAACCATGGGTAGCAGTACAGGAGATAGCAGTGCAGAGGATGTTGAACAGGAAGGCCTAGCATCAGCACAGGTACCGATGCCGGATGATCAGAGTAATACTCACTTAGGAGTATTGCTAGAGCACAATCCTTCTAAGGAGTGTTGATTTGTGGTAGCATAGGATGTGATCTAGCCATGAAATTTGGTGGAGAGGTTGGGGCACATGAGATCTGCAATACCCAGAAAGAGTTTGGGCAGATTCTAAACAGATCAAGAGATATTAAAATAATTAATATTTTTAATGGAGTCCCTAAGTCTAA